>JAOSLM010000043.1:11869001-11885639 GCA_025629765.1 Eleginus gracilis | reverse complement strand
ACACACACACACACACACACACACACACACACACACACACACACACTTGGCTAAAACTTATAACAACTACCTAAACCTAACTGCAAAGCTGAGTAGCCTGACAAGCAGCACACACACTAGTTCCACACTTTCAGATAAGGAGTTTCCTATACACCCATCTGTACATTATAGATGAGCTAGCCTACATCCATCTGTACATAATCGATGACCGGGCATACAGAGGAATTACACGAGTGACAATGTGAACACAATGAGCAAAGTCGATCTGCTTCGATCTCAAGTATGACCGGCGACAAGGTGTTTTCAAATTCAAAGCTCATCTAATGATACCAAAATAGGAACTCAATCAGGAAGGACAGGACTTCCTGAGGTCAAAAGAGCGGGAGTACGAGCAGAAGACGTTATTCCAACATTTGGGAATGTTGATGACACTAACTAAATAATCAAGTTGTAGATCATTCAGAAAATACTAATGTATGTTGGTAGTAGGGGGAACCTGCTGACCCATGGGACATTAGCTACGGACAAAACCGCTATACCTTTCCGGAGCCAAGGCCAATCGGAAATTTAAACATGAAAAGATGCAATATAATGATGATGTCCTGATGACACGCCTACACACACCCACGTATGGATTTTCATTTGAGAGACGAATGGCTCGCAATCCCATAGAAATTGCAGATTGAAATGAACAAATTAAACATTAAACATGCAGCCGCGACATAGAAAGGCATTACCTCGACATTATGGCTTAACTTCCCCTGATGGAGTGCCAGGCAACGGTGCTACGGTCTGTAATGTGTCCTTATAGGATTCATCCCGACACCCATGATTAATGTAGAACAACAGTCTGGGTCCCAGCGAGGACGAAGGGCTGGGTTAGGGGGCTGTAGCAGGGATATTACCCATGGGAGAAGTAGGGCCTATGGGGGACTGTGTGTGGAGAACCAAGGGTTGGGGGTAGGATGACTCCAGTTTGGGTAGAGCCATCAAAGGACTCCCCCTGATATTCTCTAGGGATGGAAGAAGGTGGAGAGAGCACCAACGTCTCATTAGTCATAAACAGGAGTATGAGGAGAGTTGTGAGGTGGAACAGAGGAATGATCTGTAATGATACTAGTGATTTAATGGCCGCTAAGGTTGATGGTGATGATCCTGATTTTAAATACATCGATACAATAGCCCCTCCTTTCCTCATTACTACACACTAGAGGGGGAGTCCGGGCTGCAGAAATCGATTACTACATGAATTGATGAGACACCGTGAATCATAAGACCGTTTTGACTGGGCTTCATATGTCTGGGTTGGAAAATGTGTTTCTATTCTACATCTCGCACGCAGGCTAACATCTGGTGCCATTGAAAGGCAAGGTCACCGTAACAAATGGCTTTTGGCTCCCTCTCCTCCCACAACAGCATGTCAACAACATGATACAACAGGGGCCAAATACAAAGGGCACACCCGGCAAGCCATCACATATTTACTGGATGTTTTACACAAATTCTTCTGAGAAGCTTGTAACTAATCAGACAAAATCATACTAGATGTATACAACTTCATTAATTATTCTACTTTCCAGTAACTAAGCTACTGGGAGACCCGAATTTCCAGCTTGGGATTAATCAATTTAATATTATCTGAATTTATTCTCCATACATAAAAGTGTATATTCAGTGAAGGCTTTCAAGCAACTCTGTGCAGGGTTTGTTTGCACATGGCCTCAGAGGAAGGAATGAATGTTTCTTTATGGACCGAAATTTATCAGGCAGACCAGAAGACTCTACAGTTCTGAAAAAGTAAACGTCCAAGTCATTTTGTAGCATATACCCAATCCCATGACCTTGGCAAAGAGTGTTGTTCCATTGTCTGGAAGACCAGACCAATCGTAGAAATGGCCAATCTGTGGAATCAATGGACCCACTTTTTCCTCTGTCCACTATCCCGGCCAAACAAACTCAGCGGGTCAGGCCAGTCAGTCTGGTTCCAAAGCACCAGGCACGACACCAACATTTTTGCTTCCAACGTGCAAACAAACAGGTACGCCAAAATTGCACAGGTCCAACCTAGGTGCATTTCAAAGTGCCTTTCAAAAACAAAGTACAAAAACTAAAGCTGTTCACTGGTGGTGCAGCGCTTGCAGCCAGCTT
This sequence comes from Eleginus gracilis, assembly GCA_025629765.1. Taxonomy (NCBI): domain Eukaryota; kingdom Metazoa; phylum Chordata; class Actinopteri; order Gadiformes; family Gadidae; genus Eleginus; species Eleginus gracilis. The sequence continues at coordinate 11,883,491 of JAOSLM010000043.1, read as the reverse complement.
CATATCCCGTGAAGAGGGGGGCAGGCGATGTGAAACATGCCAATTTCATAAGCGGTAACGCCTGCCGCAACGTCTTTAGAGCCAACAGACTCGTCAGGATGAATGTTTTTCTGTCTACGGTTTGACATGCCACAGACGAGAGACACATATACCGTTGATACGATGTGACACACGGGTTTCATCTTGGGGATTAGATTATTCGTAATGTCTTCATGGGGATTAATTAGAAGCTGTGTGTAAGAACTCCGCGTTAGGACTCTTGTTTGTTCACAAGGAAAGTAAACAAAGGTGAAATGACATCAATTTCCCCTTGTCCTGTGAGCAGACTAACCTTGTCAAACCAATGTGAACCAATGTGTGTTGATCAATGATGCGTGCGTCTTTGTTTGTTGTTCATCATGTGTGCACACGTGCGTGTGAGAATACGTGCATGCGCACACGCATGCATGAAAATGCATGAGTGAGAGAATGCGTGTTTGTGGGTGTGTGCGTGACGGTGCATCCGAGCCATTTACCAGATAATGAGGAGCAATTACACGACTTGTCCTCTTATCTGCTGTTATTTAATTATGAGACCGGGGCACAGTAAAGCACACCGGGACCACACGCAGTTCAAAACGCAGAGACCCGCGCACCGCAATACGCTAACCCACACAGCGAGGAGTTACACACTCTCACACACGCACATACACACGCGACTCTCCACCAACCAAGTGCGTCTTCCCCGCCTCCAATGCACGCACACAACCGCCCGGGGACTTAAATGGCATGGAGATCGTGCAGACGGCGAGACCCAGCGTGTGTTATGGTATCGTGAAATCAGCTAAGCAAAAAATAAATGGAATCAAACTGGGTATGAAATTGCAGGAGGAAATGGAGGTCTGCTCCGGAATTGTATGCTAGACGTGGAAAAAAGGTGAACTGACACCGTCGTGCGATGACGAATCTGTCTTTCAATGCTACCGCTTTCACTTCTCGACACGGCAACAGCAATGGTTGGGCTACTCTGAAAACCGTCACAGCCCGAGGATGAGAGATAGAGGGAGAATGAGAGCACAAGGTGCACAGTATGAGAGAGCGAGGTAGAGTGAAAATGAGAGAGCAAGGTAGAGAGTGAAGAGACTATCAGAGTGAGATCGAGATAGAGAGAATGCGAGAGCAAGGTGTGATCTGGGGTGAGGCCAAGAGTCAGCCCAGGCCGATGCTCTACTAATAACGTTGCACCAACAAAATTGTCACACACATATCAATTAAGCTGCAAAAGTGCACACCGCTGTGAGACCTGCTGTATGTGCGTGACAGACAGAAAGTGCGTATGGGATTCGGCATGTGAATCGTAATAGCTGATAGTGGCTCCTCATTGAACGGAAGCGTAAGGCTTTGTCTGTCATCCCCGGCACAAACATTATCATACCCAGAAATAATAATTGGGTGCTACAATGATTGGCATCAATAGGTGTGTATATGTGCGTGTTCTTTTCAATTGAGGACATGAAATAGACAAAGCATGAGTGAAGGGTATCTTTCATCCATCTAAAAATGGAGCCACTGATTGGCTGCTTGAGGATTCAATGCCATCCATCAACAGTTCTAGAAGACTTTTACATTCAACTATAAAACCTCAAACTAAATAAACTGTGTATTCACAACCAGGTCCACACTTAAACGTTGTTTTTCTGAACTCTGACGGCACAAACAGTACTTTCACAGATGGCTAACCAATTAGGGTGAATACATTTAGTCGTAACCTTTTCACTGGGCTTCAACTAAAATCACCTGCCGACTTAGTTCACAATCGAGAATGTAATGATGGCAAGAAAAATGTGTATTTCAAAACATTTTAGTGTCTACCAAGAGTTTGCATTTGGTAGCTGTAAACAAGCAAGCTTCTGCTGCTGCCACACTGCATGTCAGTGAGAGGCAGTGAAAGGTTATTGGGAAGTGATCCACGTGAACCAGGCTTGCTGCCAGGGGAAATATATACAATATGTGCCACATCGGTTCATCGTCATGCAGAACCCCTTGTGTACACAATGTATAATTATATACATACGCAAGTGTTTTCCTCCCAGTTTGGAGGACATGCGGTGATGCATATGTATGAACATGTATAAACCAGCACATTGATACATGGTTATAAGTATATCTAGCCGTCTTCCTACCAGAGTCGTTGCGCAGGTAGGAGGACATGGCGGGGATGAGGCAGGACTGGCTGAGCAGCTCCTGGAGGACGGCGGGAAGCGCGGTGCTGTTGTGGGGTCGGCTCTCTCCGGACGTCTGGGCCTCGCTGCCGGGGCCCCCAGCACAGCCTGCCGGGTTGATGTAGCTGGCCAGTACCTGCAGGGAGGGACACATACGCCCAGGTTAGACGGATCATTATATGATGAAGAGACCAGAGGGATGAGTTGAAATACGGGGAATTGCTTCAGCCTTTTTTTATTTCATGCAATTCATTCAGACCCTGAGGCTTTGCATTATCAAATCACGGACTGAGAGCACATTATGGAAACAGTCTTATGTTTTTGGCAGTGATGAAGTGATGCCAATGATCATTTCTTTGCAGGGTTATCTTTTACTCAAAAGCCTCGGATGTAAATGAGTATATTACAACGTGTAGAGAATCGTGAGATTACATCGTGACGGCATTAGGAACTGCATGTTTCATGCAAATCACTCAAAACAGAGCAGTCTTTGCAAAAAACGACCTATAAGCTGTTCTGGAAAAATAAGCTGCAGCCACAGTTCTGGTTCATAAAATCAAGGGATACAAGCCGGCTCTATTTTCGAGAATTGAAGGTGTCAAGAAGGTGTTTGACACGGTTCTGAGGTGTTCTAGTTGGTACTTAAGGTATGCAAGAACTAGTTTGAGATGGTACTCAAGGTATTCTATAGGGTGGTCCAGGGGCGTTTGTTGTACCGAAGGTATTCTAAAATGTACTTCTAGGTGTTCCAGCAGGAGAGCTCACCTGTAGCAGGCAGGTGACGTGCTCCTCCTCCAGCCGCTGCTTGGTGAGGGCCTGCTCCACGTCCCAGCCCGAGGCGGTGGAGCCCGTACCAAAGCCCGTTCCCTTGGCCCAGTACAGCTGCTGCTCCTCGCTGGTGCCACCGCCGTGCCCGCTGGCCACCTGGGGCTGAAGGACAAAACACAACGGCAAGGACATTAGAACCAAAAGCATGCCAGTCCCACGTTCTACGGTTGGAGCCGAGCACGAGGCTCTTTTCAATCCTTACAAGCAGTTTGGAATTCAGAGGTTGGACTTTCATCCTCTATAAGAGAACACAAATCAAGTGTATTTCGTCTCAGTTACAGTCTGAAGGTGCTTCAGAGGACCAAATAATGACACCACCAAAGCCCTCTAAAAGGGCCAACCTTCTCTTCATAGTTATGCAGTTCATGTTAAGATCATAGTCTATAGCTTTATATATTTATCTACGTTTCAACACTGTACAAGACACGAGCACCACTGAGACCGTGGTGTAATTGCATGTGCACGGTCCTTCCATTGGGCCTGTGTCTATAGGCCATAGTGGGGTAGTAGTCTCCTGGTGAGTATTACACTCTGCCCAGTAGCCTAAAGCAGCAGGGCATCCCAGATAACCAGCCTCTCCCCTGTGTGGTTCACGTGTGCAAAGTAAATACATAACCAACAAAAACAGAAGCTTCCCAAACATGCCGGGAGCTTGTGGGAGAAGAACTGACAGCATCTGGATCAGATACTTGTATTTGGTTTTTTCCTGCAAATTCGTCATGAGCCAGACGACCCATGACCGTTGTCCAATGTTGCAGTTTCTGTGCTAGCACCAAAAGGACCATTCTGCCGCCAGTCCTTAGCTTGTGAGGTTCTACTTATACCAAGGTCATTTTAAAGCGCTTGCCTTTTTCAAAACGATATGTCAAGCTACATCACGATGTTACACAGTGAAGAGGTGTATCATTTATATCAACATAAAACATGGCATGACTAATCACAGCAGGAAAATGTGAGCGGAGTTGCTAGTGGCCAACAGTGTACTGGGAACCAGTACCTACCTCAGGCTGATGACCTGATAAAAGTGGAATGGACCTTTTGTTCTCAACATGGAAATACCATCTAATAGCATTGGATGGCTAAAGGGCAAATTTTAGTGACAGTTTAAGTATTTGTTGCCCCCCCTGACCTCCGAGGCGTTGGGGCAGGCGTTGGGGATGCGTGGCGCGTGGTGGCTGAGGGCCGACAGACAGGCCAGGATGAGGTGGATAGCCCCGATCTCCAAGGCCATGCGTCGGAGCAAGACGCCGTCGTCTGTGGTGAGCGGCGTGGTGCTGAACAGCGCCCGGAGCACGTGGAAGGGCAGCGTGGGCAGCACGTTGGCGGACGGAGACTGCAGGATGTGACCTGCAGGAAGCAGAGGGGGCGGAGGGGTAAGAGATTAGGGGCGGGGTAAGAGATCAGCTTTATGTTGTCCAGCTGATTTAGAAGTGTTACAAATATTCTCTTAAATTATATGTTATTTTTATTGCTGCTGTAACACCTGCATTTCCTTTCAGGGACTAATAAAGTGTAATTAAATCTTATTTTAAAGTAAATTCTCAATGGATGCAATTTGCAACTTAATGTCCCAAGACCAATGTTTTCGCCAAACATGTGCGAGTGTCTTGCTTTGAACTTCTGCTTGATCATAAATGTTACATGCCTTGGTATGAACAAAAATGTATACACAAAGATCAAGTTTACACTTTACACTTTCCATCAGATAGATGGACCACTCTTATTCACAATAAAACTACCCCCTAAAAAAGGATGCCTGGGATCTCAGCATCCTCTGCGGACTATTCATCTTTCAAACTTTTTAGGGAAACTCGGGGCGATTTCAGTTCCCATCATGTCTTTATTGAAGTTTAAGAGTTTGCAAGTAGCATAATGATTGATTCAAACGGCAGGCCTAATGACTGCCAGAGGGACCGAGCACACTGAGAGGAGCAGAAAGTGTCTTTGGCTTTCATTTAGCCCTCATAATGACTAAGGGCAGACAAAGACAGCAGTGGACTAAACGACTGCCTGATGTGATGTGTGGCCCGTGTTACCAAATAAGCTGGCAGACCCTCGCCACCACTCATCGCCAACAAGGGCCGCAGTCTCGCTCAAGGACTGGTGGAAGGCAGGGCGAACCAGCAACCAGAACACCAGAACACGCACACACTTATACAAGCTCAGGGGCCGACTGAATGACAGGAGGGGAAGAGATGATGTGTAGGGGAGGTTACAAGGACAGGAAATACCTGATTAGAGAGAGCTGGTTGAAAGGTTGATTTTTATTCCTTATTTGTTTAAAAGGGGACTTCACTTCGTCAACAAGGCTGAGGATTCCCAATGTTAGTTTTACATCCCAGATCAATCTAGCAACCTAGAAACCGTTCAAGGTCATTTCTGGGGGCATTTTCAACATAGGACAGGACAGTGAAGATGTAAAGTGCATTGAGCGTGCCCACATCATGCAGCAAAAGACGTGCCTCGTAAAATGGAACAAGGGTCATTACGAAGTGTTTCTGCTTACATGGGTGACCGACTTAAGAGTGAGCCACCGGGTAAACCTTTTGGAACCTATGGGTGGCAGCAAACCTCTCACACGGCCCTGGATCACGGTCACCAAGCATCACAGAACACTTACTTCCCTCGCCGTCGTCGGTGACGCCCAGGACGAGCCGCAGCAGACACTGGGCGTGCTTCCTCTCCTTCAGCAGCACCTCGGCGTAGCCGTGCAGCCGCAGGAAGAGGCCGAACGCCGCCAGCGAGTGGGCGGGGATGGGCGACATGGTCTGCACCGAGGAGGAGGACGCCTGGCCCTGCAGCTGCTGCTTGTTGATGGGCGGGGGGGGGGGCTCCGCTGCGATGGTCTCGGGCGCCTCGTACACCAGCTCCCCCGACTGCTCGATGGTCACCCACTCAAACTGGTCGCTGTCCTTGGGCTTCTCCAGCGTGGTGGAGGGCACGATGGGCGAGATCACCTGAGGCACCACCACCACCCCGAGCAGGATCAAGGTGGATGGGCAAGGAGAGGTGGGGAGGTCGGGCAAGGAGGACAGGTAAGAAGATGGCATGGACCTCAGGGAGATTGGCCTACAGGCGGGCTTCTGGCCTCTACAATGTTGTCGTTTTTCCAATTTGTTACTTTCCATTTAGTTCCATGTAGTACACACGATTAAAATAAGAGCTTTTGATTCTGTTGACCAATAGGAGGCTGCCACCTAACAAGACATTTAGCACATGGCAGCTATTGGTTTTATATAGATTATTTCGTGATATATTATAACAGACTCAAAATATTAAGAAATGTGTTTTACTTTAATCACAATAATACGTTCCAGGAATGGTAATCGCTCCATGTATTTCACTCACTGTTGATAGGTTTCAAAGATTTACCTCTGCAAGTCATGCATTGATAAATAAAACATCCATTTATTTGAAGGTAAGCTGCACTAAAAGCTAGGGCAGAGGAAAGGCCCATAAGCCCCGAAGAGACAGAAACACGACAATAGTCTAAAAGCCCTGCAGGAAAGCTACCAAACAGCCATACCTGCACCAATAAAGATGCTTTCTGTCCAAGAGCGTAATGCTTTCACTCCAGGTGAAGCAGAGTTACTGAATCAATAATTAATTTAGGGACGGTACGGCCAATACAGAACACAGCATCAACAGAAAGCTTGGAACTCAAGTGATGCACAGTTGGGTCCCAGGAGCCTTATACTTCTCAGTTTACGACAAACACTGGCAACACTGTTCATCTTTACAACATTTCAACGTCAAGAAGGAAGAAGAAAAGTCTCACTTGGTGGCCGTTTTGGGGCGCGTAATGCCACTCAGGGCTTGCTCTCGGACACAGCCTGTACGGCTCAATTTTCGGGAACTATTTTGAAGCAGGGGGACAGCAGAAAACAGAAGAAGGAGGAAGGAGGGGGAGGGAGAGAGGACAAAACAAAACATTTAGTCCCCTGGCAAGCCTCGCCCAAGCTCAATTTCAATGATTTGGCGGTTTCACCTTGTCACAGAGAGCACACGCCTTCGCAATTAGGGCCTCAAAGTGTTCATCTGCGGCGGGGGCATAATGGGGCACGTCTCGCACACGCCAATGACAAACACTGCTCTGATTGGCTCTAAACGCCTAAGCCTTTGGCCGGCTCTTCTCCAGGCGACGGGGGCTCCTGGTACGCTACGTACCGGGGGGGGGACGCAGCCTGACAGTCAATTGAATCACCCCTGAGCACCGTACTCCACCGGAACGGTGTAACCACCTACCTTAAGACGGCCTGTCAGAAGTACCAACGACTGAAATTCTCCCTGCAAGTCGTGTTTTTTTTTAGCAAATTTTATTAAGGTGCCGTCACCAATATTTGAGATGGGGGATATATATATATATATTTATATTTTATTTTTTCCGGTACACGCACGCCTCGCTGTTTGCCGGTGGTTAACGGATTGAAAAGGTGTTTAAATTGCTACGATGAGCGTAATGAGGGGAGGCGTGTGGCTGACGAGTGGCGTCAGGAAGCGGAATAACAATGAGTGGACATTGCGGGCGTTTCTCTTATCTCTGCGAGCAAATTATATTAAGCGCTGCTACACCAAAGAAGACTTAAATTACGATGATTCTACCGCCTCACATTCTCAGTGTTGAAGCGTGGCTGTACAATTCGACTCGTAGAATAAGGCAGAGTTTAGTATTCCAGCACGGTAACATGTCATGAGTTCCAGATTGACTTATACTGCACAATGTTACCACTAGACTTACTAGTGAACCCAACAGATTGATATGAGCTCTATAAACAATGAAATATGGGCTCCTTTCCAAAGGAACATTGTGCTCCCAAGTCTAAAAAGTAAGGGGCACACAAAGGCATTAAGGGGTACCCAAAGAACGATGTGTTAATGAATGGATTGACTTTACATTTGTACTATCAATCTAATAAATAAGGAAAAAACAGATCTCTCTGCAGAGCCGGTGGGGGCAGCCTCACCTGCTGGATGACGTCAGGGTAGAGCATGGGCAGCCTCTCGGCGATCAGTGCCAGGCCCCCCATGCCGGCGAACACCTGCAGGGGGGACTGCACGGGACTGGTCTCCAGCAGGGTCTCGTCCGTGGCGTCTGGTATCTCCTCTCCGGGGGTCATGGGCTCGTCCTCGGGACAGCTGCTCAGCATCTCACAGTGCTCCACTGGAGGGGGGAGAGGAACGAGAGTGAGAGAGAGAACCTGGTGTGATGACGGCTGTACAAGCATTACTGGAAGGGTCACAGTGCTAAATTCCCCATTGGGAAACAGTAAGAAGCTTTGATGGGCTTGACCAGACACTGCAGTATGGGTATACCTGCACCATAAGTGCTCCATTCAGGGGAGGTGAGGGGGGGGGATTGAGCAAGACTTATTTGTAGGTAGGTCTTACTGGTAGATGCTCCATTGGGTGAGAGGGGGAACAAGGTATGATGGATTGCCCGGAAATTTTTAAGCAAGCATAGGGTTGAGATAAGATGGTACTTTAGAATCCTAGATGGAAAACATGGAACAGGTCCATACTGCATCATAAAAGCAATGCAAAGTTATACTTAAAAACACTTATTAAGTCTTACAAATGACCTACTCTAAAGCACACGTTAATTATCATGGTGGTTTATCACTATGGTGGTTTGTTCAAATATCTGGAAGTGATTCAGATCATTAGCATACAGACAATGAATAAATGAAGGGCATAAGGTGCGGATTTGTTTTGCTTCCAATAACCTTAACTTGCATTAGGTTTTGGGTTAAGATGTATTAAGATAAATGCATAGTTTAGCTCCTGTATCCCACTCGACAAAGGAGCATAGTCAGGTGTTTTGTTATACATTATACGTATATATTGTAAACAGGGTAAAAAGCAACTCAGTCCACCTCATAATTCATACCAAGATTACATTTGAGGGAAAGCAGGAAGGATAGATCAACAGAGCCAGTCGTCCATTACACTCTCATTCATCAAGTCAATAGTAGGAGGAGAAAAGACAACAGCTTTCAGATCATGGACGGATGTGCTGTAGAGCACAGGTATATGCTGATGAAAGGCATCATATACATGTTGAACATAATATAGTTTAAACTTAACTTTGTATAATGTCCACATCTATGTACTTTACTGCTCATATAGATATATATACACACACACACACACACACACACACACACACACATATATATATATATATATGTGTGTGTATATACATTTTGAGTATATATTTTTATTTGTATTACCCTCAGGAATTTTCTGCTATGAATCATAATTTCCCGACTGAGATTTATAAAGTTCATATCATACTGTCTTGTTTTCTACCACATTACCTCAGTGGCTTTCAAGTAAAATAGAACTGCCAATCACAACCGTTTTCCTATGATGATTACCGCCGAGTTTAAAAAGGGTATATAATGACTGATGTCATCCATCAGCTATGGATTGATCTGAACCGTAATTCCTCTTGATTATGATTCAGGCTCATCCGAAATCAACGACTGTAAAAGCTGTTGGATCCATGTATGAGCAGAGCAGAAATAGGATTTTAGAAATAACAGCAAGCTGAGCTTATTATGGACCGGACCGTGAATATAGACAGGAGAGTATCCTGAAAGAGAGCGGGAAAGACATGTGGTATAGGGCCGCAGGTTGGAATAAAACATGTGGCTGCTATGATGCGTATCCGGTACGCTGTTAGAACTGGTGACTCAACTCGCTCCTGTGCCGTCTCTGTTGGACAACAATATGTCTTCCTAAAAGGTTTTGGCTATTTACAACCAGGAGAAAGGCTTTTAATGGAGCCTGTAGGTGTGTTTGGGAGTGGGGATTATGGATGGGTTAGTTTCTGAAAGAGCCAGTCAAAGAGAAAGAGAAAAGGAGAGGAGGAAAAGTAAGGCAGGCTGTCTGCTAGGGGTGGGCAAAAAAAAAAATCCAGATATTTTCCCTCATGTCTATATTTGACCTTTTTCAGCTTTAATTAACTATTTCTTCTGACATTCAAAATCAATTTGATCAGCTAACCTACAGAAAATATATATTTTGTAAATGAAAGCAGCCACAAGGCATTTTACGCTCACAAACATTAACAAAATGTGTGACATAAAAAAGAGAAAACTTTGAGAGAAAAAGTTTAAAAACAATGAAGAAAAATAAGAACTATACAAACAGAAAATCCTCCACGTCAACTGTTCTAGATGAACAAGAACCAATTTCTAGTTTTTGATTAGCAAGAGCTGACAAAAGGAGACGGCAATGTGAACAGCCAAGTTGAGCCACGTATGGGAATTTAATCTTCCGCTCTGGATGCAGAGGCTCTCCTCCACAGTTGAGGGGATCTGTACGTCACCGCATGGTTGTCATGGTCTATTATTCACCCAGTGCGCACACGCTACGTACGGACGAATTCATGCGTTTATGGATGTGGGAAAGATATTGGGGTAACGACTCCCTGAAGTTACAATAAGCCTTAATATAGCGGGCAATTGTGTCGGGTAAATCTCCTTTCATATCAGGCCCATAACGAAAAAAGGTTTGGGAAATGCAAGGAAAACTGTAATAACTTTGACGAACATAGTTGCATCAGTTAAGACATGAATATGCAGCATTTTTTAAGTACCGCGCAGGCTAAAAAGACATTCAACCCTCAACCTCTTAGCCCGGTGCTTAGGCTCTGTCCTTTCTCCAAAATATCCTACGTTTTTAGAGAACTCAATTATAATGGAGGTTCCCTGTTTAATCCACATGTAAAATAGGAGATTATGGTAAGTAAATAAATGCATCAGTGTTTTGGAGACGTTCCTTTTTGAGGTGGATATGATACCAAATCGCCCATCCCTCGTCCATGCTGTAATAAATGGAAACTGAGAAGTTTTCTCCCTGGTCGGTTTTAGTCGCTGCTTGTACAACAAGCTGCGGTTTCTTCTCTTCCCTCCTGTTAGTGTGGGTCACCACCCAATCCCCGGCTCCAAAAGCCTCTCTCGTCAGGTGAACCCGAGTTCTGCCGTAATTAGTGGAGCTGTACAGAGAGTGGTGAGACATCAAGTGAAATGATGAAGTAGGATGGGTAAAACACCCATACTGCACTTCTCCATAGAGACTGAGACACAGACAGACAGACAGACAGACAGACGGACGGAGGGGGTGGAAGGGGGTAATAAATAAGAGGGAAGGAGCTGCCAGGGAGTAGACATTAGCCACTAAGGAGACTGGATTTAGCTACAGATGATCTGGAGATGGAGCTGACAGCCAGCTTACGGTGTCTGGCTGACACATGTATATGGAGCAAATATTAGGATTCATGGTTCAGGCTGGAACACAATTATTCCAGAAGGCCATATGGATGCCATTAATTATTTTCCATACTGTTGGCCATGGGGAAGAGGCGAGCACAGAGGTTATACTCTGCAGACCGTGGAGGCCATGGTAGGGGATACATTTTTAGCATGCAGAAGCTTCCATCTGTAACACACAGATTATATTCAAAGTGCCAGAAGCAGCCTAGGCAGCACCGATTCAGTCATCACTGGAACAGGTGGATCGCTGCCTCTCTAACTAACTATTCCCGGTATCCTGCAAAGGTTATTATCCCCATGCCCAAATGGATGCCTGTTATATTAGCAGATTTATCCCACTGTGGCTAGGCCAACGTTGGTTGGCATAGCAACACAGAGGAGATTGGACTGCTCGCGTTGGTTGGTTCTGTCCAAGCCCAATGAGAGGGGAGCCGTCTACCTTGTGTGAGACTTATCAGCCTTATCATCGGGTTGCTCCATTTTTAGGTTGGAAAACGATTCAGACCCAAACTTCTTGCATGGTTGCACCACATACACGCATAGCTTTCACCGACTGAACAACTGCCCTGTAATATCAATTTCACAGTGAAGTAGTTACCAGTAGGAGGAATCAATTGTTTATATACAAAATGGACCTCTCACCTTAGAACATTTCTGAACCTAAAATATGCCATAGAATCTATATCCATACAAGTCCCCAAGACCATTTATGCATTTCAGGTGAGCGCAACGTTAGAAATCACCACACTCAAATCCAGTTTGAACTGGTCGTAACCAACACGTAAGCAGTCAAAGGTAAAGTACTGACAGCAAATGAAGAAAAGTGTGTTCATTGTCAGACCTCAATAACATAAAAAGAAAAATGAAATTTAAAAACATGAATCAAAAGCTCATCTAAAACGCTGTATCCCTCTCTCCATCATCCAAGACATGCACAGCAGTCCGACGCCTCCATCACCACAAGCTCCTTACCTTTCTCTGTCCTGAGCCTCTTGAAGGAGTCCGTCTTGGAGAGGCCAGGGTCCGAGATGACCTTGGAACCCAGCTTGACGGTCAGGTCGATGGAGCGGTAACCCTGAGGCAGCCTTCGGTCGTAGAGCAGGGTGAGGAGCTGGGCCAGGGTCATCTCCGCGGGCAGCGGCTGGCCTGTTGTGGGGGGAGGGGGGGGATTTAAAAGTTGGGACTTGTGTGTCCCTGCCGTAGAACGCATTCGCTCTACAGTCAAGATAGATGCTTACAGGATACCTCTCAATGTATCACTGAGGAGATTCACATACATGCTCACGTGATCTCTGACTACGATTACTGAACCATGAACATTACATAAAAGCATATTTATTTATATACACAAAGTATATTAGAGAGAGAGCAGGAGCGAAAGAGATATATATAGTAGTATCTAGTTTTAAATTGTACTTAATGCTTCACTTTTTCAGTCAAGTAGTGAGGATGGGTTAAAAAAAAAGAAATACATTTTCAATCAGTGTAATAGTATTCTCTAATCCTTTCTTATTTATTCGTTAACAGATAACGAGGAATACATTATAAGATGTGCCCGTGAAGGTGAAGAAGTGCAGTGTGTGTGTGCGTACGTGTTCAGAGTTGGCTGTGTGTGGACTAGCAACAGGTCGGGGAGAATCGACCCGGATGGATCTTACAGCTCTATTACTGCAGGTGGAATTAATTAGATATGCTGCTACTATACCCTCATAGAGAGAGCGCGATAGAGCGGTGGAGAGACAGAGATAGAGAGAGCGACACAGAGACAGAGACGGAGTGTGTTACCTGGCAGCAGGTTGTGGTAGAGGTGGAAGACGGGGACGCTGATGGTCTTGTTGGAGGGGTCTGAGGAGGAGGAGGCGGCCAGCTTGTCTGTCATCACGCGGCCCCTCCTGGAGGGGGGCCGGGGGGGCGTGGACAGGGCCCTCTTAGACTGGGATTTCAAGCCTGAGGAAAAGATCCAAGGGTAAGACCCTGTTCTGATGGCACTCTGCCGTTCAGTCAGATGTGGATGCAAGTGCGTTTGTGTGTATGTGTTTACCTGAGGCCACGACAACGCTGTAGTTGTCCTGGAAACCGTTGTCGGCCTTCATCTTCTCCTTCTCCTCGTGGTTCTTCTTCTCCTTGTCGTCCTTCTGCTCACTGATCAGTTTGGCCGTGATGCTAGGCGTGTCTGGAACACAATACACACACCAGAATAAACACACCAAGCTGTTGACATTTATGCAGAGCGAAAATCAGTTGTCTGTCAATGGTAGCACTTTAGGCTTAGAAGAGGGACGTTAAAAAAATAAAATAAAAAAAAACTTTTATCCTATTGCGCCTTACTCTCTTGCACACTCACACACACCCTTTTATCTCTTGTTCAAGGTCCCGAGAGGAGGACCATTCATCATGCGCATCAGTGGCTATCCGCTAGCTTCACCGCACCCCCCGCCCCATAAGACCGTGATGAAAGGGGCTGCTGCAGGAAGTACCAGGTACTAACGGCTGGACTGAACCATTAGACCCCTGGGGGGGGGGGGGGGGTTCAGTCGGAGTAGGAAAGTGAAAACGTGTCCAGGGCACAGGTAAGTGTGTTGAGTGTGGGTCGTTGGACACGGCTCTTCGATGGGGAGAATGCCGTTAATTTTTTTTACGTGTGAATTCATGTCCACATGTCGAGTATCATTGGTCTTGGTTCCCAGACACAGCATGTCTACGTATATGGTGACAGATAATGCAGATGAAGATGCCAGACCCAAATAGAGATTTGTGATACCTTTTGTGCTTTTATGGACTGGAGAGTGAAGGATGGAAAGTGGGTTGAAGAAGTGATGCAGCTTGGGACAGCAGGTTCGAATCGAAACCCGGGTCGCTACAATGCCGTATCGTCTAAGTTGAGCGACTGTGCAACCTGTAGGGATTCTTCTGTAAGCGATGGTGTGTTCTGTGTTACGACTCCCCAGGCGGTGTAGCATTAAGGCCAACAGGGGTGTCCATTCCCCCCAGATGGGTTTAGCGCAGCGCGGAGGCTGGGTGTCGGCGGTGGCACTTAAATCTTAAATGTGTGTGAAACCGTGTGAGGGAAAGGTCAGTGTTTATCTGCCCAGAGGGGGAGCAGATTGGGGACAGTGTGTGTGTGTGTGTGTGTGTGTGTGTGTGTGTGTGTGTGTGTGTGTGTGTGTGTGTGTGTGTGTGTG
>JAOSLM010000043.1:11747912-11759897 GCA_025629765.1 Eleginus gracilis | reverse complement strand
GCCCAAACATCAATTCGCCCTTTTTCTGGTCAACATTTTTTTTTTAAATGGTTTGCCAAAACTGCTTCGCCCCCCCCCCCCCCCCCCCCCCCCCCACACACACACACACACAAGCACACAAAATGGCACTGGAGGAAATTGCAGTCGTTCATCTTAGTCTGCGTGCGTAATCTCAAGCTGGGTCTGCAAGGATCTTGATTCTTCAGACCAGAAACGCCTCATCTTCTTTTCATTGCTCCTCCTCTCCCACATTCTCTTTGTGTCTCTCTTTTTGTGTGTGTCTCTGTCTCTCTGTATCTGTGTCTGTCTCTGTCTCTGATTCTGTCTGTCTCTAACTCTCTGTCTCTTATCTATCATCACTCACGTCTCAGAGATGGTTTTCCCTCTGCCTCAATATCCCGGCTCAGACTTCTTCAGCCGTGGTTTTTAATTGGGTTTCTTCAGTGTGTAGATAGTCTTGGGGCGTGGTGCTGATCAGATTGATCCAGTACCAATGAAATTGAAACACACAACCATAACCAACCCCCCCAAAGTATGTAACCGAAGTGCTCATCGATGGAAACGACAGAAATGGGATCATAGTGCGAAGATTAGTTTGGAAGTATTGATGCTTATATTATATTCCACTTCTATTGCACTGACCATAAGTTTCCACTGCGTCTGTGACTAAAATCACAGACGCGTTAAAGCGTTCTGCCTTTTTGCACAGTACTGCAAACCTATTGGTTGGTTTTTAGAATGTAGGCCCTTACTTTACCCTAAGATATGTCGAACTATAGATGAAGGCGTGACACGACAAATGGCATTTATTCATATTTATATGTCAAGAAAATAAGTAAATACTGTGGTAGTAGAACTAATAAACAGTCAGTGTTGATATAGAAACTAGTGTTTACGTTAGCATCACCTAACAGGTCATGTGACCCGCCCCACTGCTTTTTATTTTGAAGGTGGTCCGATATTTTCCTATACGTGGGTTGCGTGATACGTGACTCTAGTTCGTCATGGAAACAGGGTTTTGGTGGCAGACCTCCCTTGTTGTTGCTAAATCAGTCCTTATTGTTCTTCTGTGTTGTCGGAATACACAGTGTGGCTATACAGGCTCACCTCCGTCACACATTGGTCTAATTTAGTTATATTTACCCTGGGAGGGTTTTTCAGGCCATATTAGGTTGCTATGAACACAGATTTAGAGACAATAAGGTGCTGATAGGCTATTGTTTAATCTTTCCTTGAACGGTACGTCATTACATTTCATACACTGATGTACAGACATCAGGGAAGTGTAGTGGCTAGTCCAATTTGCTCAGTCTACCTGCAGCATCCTTCAGCCAGGTGCCCTCCCCCCTACCTAGTCCTCGGTAACGTGTATCACACTTCACTCGTTAAAGTCTGTTTCAAATATAACTGAAGATGATGGATAAAAGAGAGACAGCAATTAAAATTGCAGAAATTAAAATGTATTTTTGAACACTGCTGTGCTCCATGTGCACTGTACTTAACCTGCTGTAAAAGACAGGCTGACAATGACTCACTGACTCTCCCCGCGTGTGTCCTCAGACAGAGGTCTTCAAGGGGACGTGTGTCAGCGTTGGCATGACTTTCCGCCACGTCCCGGCCAGCGAGGGTGACGCCGTGCACGTGAGCATCGAGACGGTGACGCCCAACTCCCCCGCCGCGCTCGCCGACCTGCAGCGGGGCGACCGGCTTATCGCCATCGGAGGTGAGGAATGGTTATTTTGTCCCTTTTTATATAATTTTGTGTCTGCCGTGTGTGAAGCGCTTTGGGGCCTTGAGAGAGGAGCTTTGATACATTATAATGTATTAAGAGTATGAGGAGCGACTCGAAAATGGGTAGAAATAGAGAGGGAATGAAATGTAGCATAGGAGCACGGGTAAGAATGGAACTGTATGTATCACTACATGTTTTTGAGAAGACTAAGTACTGCAGACAAACTGCAAAATATCAATTCATTCAATATTGTTATTTTGAGAATATATTTTGCATGGAAAATTCCCATTCTAAAATATGATTTGCACCTTTTTAGTAAAAGTTAGTTACCCCTTTAGCGATAAGCTTGACCTTACTTCATTGTATGGTTGTTTGTGTTCCTGGAAACTCAGATCTCCTCTCTCTTCCTCCCCAGGTGTTAAAGTGACATCCTCTGTACAAGTGCCCAAACTGCTTAAACAAGCAGGAGAAAGGGTTGAGGTTCTCTATGAAAGACCAGTCCGCCATCAGAGCCACCCACTAGGTAATCTGGGGCCCCTGCATGAGGGCCTGAGCCATCTGGAGGACCCGGCCTTCATTGGTCCCCAGGGGCCATCAGGATACGAAGAAGATCCGGCCCCGATCAGCACCGTTCCAGACATATTGGACTGCAAGGAGATTGACTCTGAGTTTGAGGAGTTGATGGTGGACTCCAAGCCAAGCCCGACCAGCAGCCCTGGTGGCGCCAACCCCCCCGATGCCAGGGAGGACTCCCTGCTCACAGTAAACCAAAGCCCCAAAAGGGCCGTGGCCAACCTAGCCTCAATCTCACCCATCCTCAACCGCAAGCTCCTGCTGGTGGGGCTTCAGTCTCCTCTGAAGCCACAGCCCAAAGAACCACCGAAGCCCCCGCTGCCCAAGAGCAGCGGGGACTCTTTGGATGCCGGTCCCCAGCGGCCCACCGTTCCTCCCCCACCGCCCCCCACTCGGCCTCCGGTGCCTCCTCGACCACAGATAAAGTTGACCACGGCCTCCTCTGAAACCAGCCTGTTGGAGGTTACTGATCTGACACCAGCTACCAGCTCTGCTTTAGCAACTGCAACCACCACCTTCTCTATTGCCAGCACCCCCTGCCCCACCACGTCAGAGAAGTCCCCAGAGAAGAGTCCCGTCCACGCAGCCCACGGTGAAAAGGCCTCTGCGGAGAAGAGCCAGGTCAAGGCGACGGAGCCGAAGCCAGCCATGAAGCAAGCAGAGTCCTGCGAGGAACTCTCTGCCCCTTCAGCTGCGGCCAGTGGCAGCAGGCCTGACTCAATGAAAGACAAACATTCAGAGAGCACCTGCAGCATACGAGACAGCCTGGAAGACAACACCTTTAGGGAATGCCCAGAGACCATGTTCCGCAACAAGTCAGGCCGCTGGAGCAACGCCTCGCATGTTTTGGAGGTGGAGAGGAACCATCGTTACCTTAACGTGGCACTGTGGTGCAAAGACCCTTTTAAGCTAGGCAGCCTCCTTTGCCTGGGCCACGTGAGCCTCCGACTGGAAAGCGTGGCCTTGGAATGTATGGCCACCGCATCGGCTGAGTACCAGAGCACATTCAGGCTAGTGGCACCAGAGCCCAGGGCTAATGTTAGCCGTACAGCCCTACGCAACCTGAGCACCCACAAGGGCTTCAACGAGAAGCTTTGTTACGGAGACATCACGTTGAACTTCTGCTACCTGGCCGAAGGGGAGCCAGACTATTCAGCGAGGATGGTGGAACGGGAGCGAGAGGGAAGTCTTCAGGAGGAGGACCTTAAGGACAGGGAGAGGGAACACGTGCACGTGGCCCAGCGTGACGACATGGCATATGGCGCTCTGCAGATGGCCGAGGTTCGCCACAACTTCCAGGACACCCAGTTCCAGAACCCCACCTGGTGCGAGTACTGCAAGAAGAAGGTGTGGACCAAGGCGGCCTCACAGTGCATGATCTGTTCCTACGTCTGCCACAAGAAATGTCAGGACAAGTGCCTCGCCGAGAATCCGTTTTGCGTGGCGGCAACGGACCGCCGCAGCGCAGACCCAGAGGCCAAATCAACCATTAACCGAGCAACCAGCGGCATCACGCGGCACATCATCAACACCAGCTCCCGCCTGCTCAACCTGCGGCAGGTTCCAAAGACGCGCTTGGTAGAGCAAGTGGTCGACATGGGGCCCGGCACGGTGGAGCCCTCCCCAAAACACACCCCCAACACCTCTGACAACGAGAGCAGTGACACGGAGACGTATGCCAGCGGGGCAAGCCCATCCAAGCACCCCTCCGGCGGCGCAGGCATCTGCAGCGGAAAGCTGGCACGCCGGGAGGGAGGCCTGGACGACAGCGTGTTCATCGCCGTGAAGGAGATCGGACGCGACCTCTACCGGGGACTCCCCACGGACGAACGGTCCCAGAAGCTCGAGCTGATGCTAGACAAGCTCCAGCAGGAGATCGACCAGGAGCTGGAGCGCAACAACACCCTGCTGTCAGAGGAGCGCGAGGCCACGGATGCCCGCCGAAAAGCAGCGCTGGCCAAGTCCGGGGAGCGGCTGCAGGCGCTCACCCTGCTGATGATCCACTACCGGGCCGGCATCGAGGACCTGGAGTCTGTGGAGAGCACCTCGCCGTCGGAGCCGCACGGCTTCAAGGCTAAAGGCGAGGAGGAGGAGTCTTTGACAGCGGCAGAGATTTATGACAGTGACATGTGCAGCCCAGTGGAAGTCCCGCCGCTGGACGACATCACCGAGGAGCAGATCTGTGTGGAGGCCCTCCACTAAAGAACGTAGAGGAAAGAGACAGTAGGCTGCAGTCCGGGCTCCTGGCCCCTAGACCCAGTTAAAGATTCAGTTTGGTCAAAGAACTGTCCCTGATGGAATCGCAGGTTATTACAATGACTGGTCATCATCACATTTTGTGAATCAGAAGCAGCGGTTGAAATGACCTGCTGTTTGTCTTGCACTGTCCCTGTTGGTTGGTTACTCTTTAATTTTGAGGGGAGTTTCAGTGATACTCTAGGGGTATTTCAGCTATACTTGATTAACATAAGAAGGGTTCAACATTTGATTCATGCTTCTTCTCACTTGATCTCTGTGGGCAGCCTGCTGCAGTTTCACATAAACTACGGAATCCCTGAAGGATTGGTGTATGTGTTTCTAATGATAATGATTTAATTCCTTTTGTTTTCATGGGCTTTATGGTGGATCGTTTTTAACGTAATTCCTTCAGAACTCATCGCTGTGTGGATCAATGTCAGCAGAACACTAGAAGTCTTCTGATCACCAATAACTTCTCTCTTCATTAACCGCTAAATTAGCTTTATGTCAAAGTGTGGTTATTGATTATTATGCTGAACTTGATTATGGACACATCATCGGTAGTCATTTTATATTTATACTTTATACATATATAAATAATATACATATTGAAAAAACATGAAGGAATTATTAATTGATTGATTTGTATTTGATTAAAAGGTGCAATAGGTTATAAACCACATCAGTGAAAAGGGAAAATGTATGTCCCAGATATTTGATCAAATCGTTTGGTAATCTGAGATAGTGATGAGGAATTGGCTATACTAGTTGAGTAGCCTTACTACCTTCCACCACAATGGTGTGGAAGTAGGCAAGTAAATGATTAGCCCAGTCTCTCAGGCCCATCAGCATCCCCATAATGGATAATGTTTATTAAGAGAGAAGCGACTCTGATCAGGATACTGTTGGTCTTCTGACTTGGATCTAAAGTCAGACCATACCGTACTTGACTGCAACAGTCCCTGGTTCCTTACGAACCTCCATAGTAAATCAAAGTTCACGTACACTGAATTGTAATGTCTTAATTCTGGATCAAAGTTTTCTTCAACTGAATTCGATTTTCAAAAGGACATTTTAAAGTACTAATTGTATCACCCCTCTTCATACCGTCATATGGAAAATGGCACATTTACATGTGGTTCAACGTTATTCGCTATTGCTAACAAATGTTTGTTAAAAAAAGAATATAGCAAAAAAGAATGTCGATGTGATTATGAAATGGCAGCGGCTTGGGTGTTTTAAGCTAGCTCCTTAGAGACCATTAGAGCATGGCCCTGCCACCTGGTAATTGGCAAAATCATACGTGCAGATGCATTTAGTCAAACCTCCAAACCCTGGAAGCACACGGCTCATCGGAAATCTGGAATAAGTGTCTAGAAAACGTAAAAACACGAGAGTAAAACAGTGGACGAGGAAATCCACCTCGACCACATCGTGTGTCAGGGCGTCCGTCCAAAACGTCCTAAATATCCAGAGCACTTTCTTGATGACGTATTAACTTTGACAGCTCCTAGGACACCTTAAAATGCTTGTTGGCTTTACAGCAATGTGTGGAACAGGCGTAAGATTAGATTTTTTTAAAGGAAGTAGATAAGTTTAAGTGAGGAGCACTGCTAGTCCTCATCGGCCAGGTCCGTTGCCACTCCGTTGTAGGCCGGGCATGTGTGCGCCGTGCTTCTTGGTTCCTAGAGGAACACCTGCCAGCCTCGTTTATTAGTTAGTCCTTTATTATTATTATCGTTAAAAATCGGATAATGTAGTTGTTGGTGTGTTTGTCTGAAACCCAGCCTGCTTTCTGTGGCGCAGATATATCACTGACAACTTAGTTTGTAATAATCACTTCTGAACGAATGGACTAACGTTACATCTCCCGCCGTTTGCGGAGTTGTAGTGTGTGTGTGTGTGTGTGCGTGTGATGGATTAATGGACGGATGGATGGATTTATTGTAACCTGTTATGAACCGCTTCAAGTTGTTTTGGATTTAATTGTGGGACCTCCAGCAACCTTATCGAGTTGTTGTCATATCAGGACGAATGTATCCCCTGCTCCTTTGTCTTCGTCTTCTTCCTCTGCTAATGCTGCTTGGCGCCTTTCCCCCATCCACTCTGTAGAAATCACGTCCGTTCATGTCTGCTGTTTCAGTGAAGCTTTCATAACCAAATATCACCGTTCCCCTAAACATGTTCCACGCAACAGTCTTGCTACCAAATCGTAACTACCTTCGTCGTTTCTTTATTAAGACCGTCCACTTCGTCGCTACGGCAACGTACGCAATACTGACCATGCCGAGGGGCTTGGGGAAGCGTGGGGGCGGGTTGTTCGACTTCCTGTTCCTCCTCCCCCCAAACCCCCCTTGTGAACATCATGGTGCTTCTCTCAATAGTTCCTGGCTGCGCTGTTTGTCGACGTATCTCCAATTAGCCCTGGTTTCGCTATTGTCATTTAAACAACTCCACCCTTGTACTACCACCTCTTTTTGTGCGTGGTGTTGTGGATGAGCGCTGCTTTTGACGCTGCTATTGAAGCGAAATGTGCTCTTATTTTGAAAATAATGAAACGCCATCGCCCCCCACCCTATTTTTCACTGACTAGAGTGACTTCTCACGCCGTTGCTTCCAGCGAGTCATGGTGGCTTTTGTTTTCTTTCTATTTGTGTGTTTGCCCATTTGAGTGATGTCTTGCATCATTGTGGACATTGCCCATGTGATGAAGCTGTATTGTACATAGCCTAAATAAATATGCTCACCCTCTGATCCACTGGGTTGGTTTTGTTTAGTATTGTTTTTAGGCCTCAGTAGAGGAGATACAATGGCTTTAAAACTGTAACGTTGTCACCTCCTCCTCCACCACCACCACCACCACAACACGCATGCAAAACAGATATTCTTTAGGAAGGAAAATATTGTCGTTCATGTCCGATTCCCTGCAGGAAGCATGGTTGGACAAATCCTTGACGGAGAGATGGGGGAGAGAGAGATGGAGAGAGGGGGCAGCATTGTTCAAGCATCTGCAAGGTAATTGGGGCCCGACGGCGAAGATGGACATGCTGATTATAGCGTGGCTGCTCCTACACGGGTGGATTTATAATGGAACATTTCTCCACCGTCATCTCCCTCTCATTCTCCCTTTCTCGCTCCCTCTCTCCTTTCCCCCTCCGCAAATCACGAGGCATCACGTACCAATCTCAAAGGGAAGGGTCTGATTTGTTGATATGTGAATATTCACGTTTAGCAGTTGAGTCTTTGAACGATTAAACTGATCCAGGCGAATCAAAGATGTCTTGGTTTGAAAACCACAAACAATAAGATATATACAGACAAAGAATAGAATACCAAATCCTAAAGCTAATGGGATTGATATTCAGGTATGTGGTGCCTGTACAGCATTGTAAAACAACAAATCCAAATCACTTTGTCCATATCCGTGTTTTTTTTTTTTTTCAAGCATACAACATTTAATTGAGGATACAACATCCCCTTTAGTATCAACATATATTACACAATCGGCACACCTCACAAAGCCACCAGGTCATCAAAAATCATAAAATATGATATAAAATATAGGATTGTTGATTTGTTGTACTGTTTGGTCCCTAAAAGTATGTATTTGAATAAGGTAAACAGACCAGAGAAGGCAAGTCAGAGAGAGCTTTGGGTTTCAAAGGCAAAATAATTAATTTTCTTTAATAAACACATCTTCTAAAACTGTGGAAAAAAATAACAATAGAAACTGCCAAATAAATCTTACAGGGGAAATTTGAAACCGGATTATCTCCTCTGTTTTCTTTTATATTGTGTATATTATCTTACAATACTGGCTAGAAAATGAAGGCTTTTCAAGTGAGAAATTTTCTTCATCATACCACTTACTTTACCAATAATTGTAAGCAGACATCCTTGTGCAACAGACACTGAAATATATAACGATTAATGTATAATCTAAGATTCTATTCTGACAAATAAAATACTTTTTTACTAATCTAAGCACAAATACAAATAATTCATTTATAATGAAAGAATATAATCATTGCCAATTTACTAATTTAACAGAAAATCTATATCAAATTGACTTATGCTTAGTGTCAATGTATGTCACATTATTGTGATCTTGAGACAAAGAAGATGAATAATTTGCCTTTTTTCAATTTCCTTTCCTTCCATCAACATTGGCGCAGTTCTTCAATGTTTGAAAACTGCAGCCATGACATAATTTATCCATAGATTAAATCACATTAGCTGCTTCATGATGTTTGGCTCAATGTACTGCATGCGACAGCTGGCCAGCTTACGTCTATTCACTGCAACAACTTATGTACATGGTACTTTTTATGTATGATTTTGTACATGTACCTGAAATATCACAGATCTAAATAAAAATAAAAATGTGTAAAGGGCTCGACTGCACTGAACTTAACTATTTGGTTATGCGTTTAGGCCTACTGTCAACTACTTTGTCATTCCTTTTGAGGAAATAGAAATACTCTGCACAGGTTCTTTCTATAAATAAATTAATAGCAAGGTGATTAGTTCAGTAAAATCGGCTACTTGCCAGAATTTATACTGTCGCTGAAATGAGCTGTTATAATGAACAACCTTTGTTTCTGGAACGGATTTGTTATATTTTTTTAAATAACAAAGCCAAACTACAGTCAACCATTGATTCAAAATAAATATTTATAAAAAAAAAAGATCAAATTTGCTACCTGATTCACAATTGTTTTGACATTTGACATTGGTTTATAATTTGTAAACATTGCTAAAGTTAAAACTGATAACGATGACCTAGAGGTGAAGTAAGACAAGTTTGTGTTTCAAAGATTATTGAAGGAGCAAACTCCTCCTTCATGAGTGACATCACACCACTTAGAAACCCCCTTAGAAACCTTAAGACAGCTCTAGAAAGCTCCTTAGGAACTTCCTTAGAAAGCTCCATAGTCGGCTCCTTGGGAAGCTCCTTAGGAACCTCCTGAGGAACCTCCCCAGGAACCTTCTTAAAGCTCCTCAGAAAGCTCCACTTCTGACCTGCTCCTTCTTGCTGTAAGGCTATTGGCTGGACACTAACTCACTGCGGGCCGCCGGCCAGCACCCATGGGCTTTTACACTGAAGAATAACTTTGGTTTGGTCCGGTACGGGCGCCTAAACAGGACACATAACAGCAACGACGGACACGCAGACATTCACATAGAAACGGCTTTGCAGAGTAGTGTGAATCGTGATTCATATCGCTTATCGATCGTTTCCCCACTTTGTGTTCTTCTTCTGCCTTCTGAGATTTTTGTACAACAAAATATAGATCCTCTCTGGAGCGACCTGGGACCTGCGACCTGCTTTTAGTCGTAGTCGTCGCACTCCAGCTCCATATCATCCCCCTGGTTGTGGCACTCCTGTGTGGAGTATGACCGCGTCTTCATTGAGCAGTTACTGTCCATCAGGATGGCCTGCGGAGAGGAACGCAAGGGTTTTAGAGGTCAGAAGTTCATCGGGAGGTTGAACCTGAGGTCGTTGAAGGCCCTTTACTCCCCAGAGCCCTAGTGACTGGCAAGGATAAGACACCCCTACAGAACCACCACGAGGGATAGAGGAATTATTGTGTACTTTAAATCAATTATTTTAAAGGTCCCTTTAGTGAACAGACTGGTAATGATGTCTAGCCACTAGCAAACTAGGACATTGATGTAACTTGAAGTTGAACTTAACTCAATTTACTTCTACATTAATTTAAATACATTTAATATATTTTACTTGAATTTAAACTCTACCAGAATATAGATTATTTTTATCTATAGATTATTCAGCATTTGTTTAAGAACTGCAATTCTCTTATTCTTCCTTAAATTCATGTTTACGTCCATGATCAGTTAATACATTCACTCACACACAGATCTCGGCTTAAGTGCTTGGTGTGTGTGTGTGTGTGTGTGTGTGTGGTTACTGGTTAACGTCCAATACAAGCATTACATGCTTTCCTACATTGTGACATCCTGTTCTCAGGATCCGTTATGCAGTTTCTCCTAATCTTTGTTGACACAATTTTCCCTCTGTGGAATATTTGTTCAAGACAAAAATGAGTTCAAGTAAACAAACCTTGGCCAAAATGACTTGCAACTTGATGCAACACTTTTTTAGATGTATGGGTTTGCCTAGACACATTTTAAAGTTGTGCGTGACTATGTCCTTTCAAAAGTAATCAGTTGTTTGTGTCTGGGGGTGAACTGCTAAGTGAGGTGTTTTGTGTCTGGGAGTGAACGTTTGAAGTCTCACTATTTTCTCCTCCTGTCCTGGAGGATTCCTGAGGAAGATGCAGAGAGGTGCGAAGAGGATGTCAATTATTCCGATTATGGTCATCAGCCAGGGGAAGCCGATGTTTTCTGCGATGGAGCCTCCGATGGAAGGACCTGGAAAAACAAGGCGCAGAGAGGTGGGTCAGAGCAATGTGCAGGCTGGCACCCCTCAGTTCATTAATGTGGGAAATCACTTAATTGTATTAACTGAATGTTAGAGCTGGACTTGTTTTTGTAATGCAAAGTGAACGCACAGACCAAAAGACAATCCTTAACATGAAATAACTTGTGGGAAGAACTTTTGATAGATAATAGGGTTAGGGCAAGGGTCAGGCCTCAGAGCTAGGGTTAGATAATAGGGTTAGTGTAAGGGCTATGGGGAGATGATAGTGTTAGGTGTTAGGGCTTTGGTTTGATAATAGGGTTAGTGTAAGCGCTATGATTAGATAATGGGGTTAGGGTTGGTTCCTGCTCACCCAAAGCGAAGCCCATGCAGAAGGCCACGTCAGCGATGGCGTACACACTCCCGTACACCGACACGTGGCGCAAGTCTACCAGGTATCCCATAATAGGCATCATGGAGGAGTCCACCATTCCTGTTGTCCAGACATCATTATCATCATCATCCTCATCCCTAGCCTTAACCCATTGATGATCAAAATATTTATATTTGCATTGTAATTTTTGTTTTGTAGGTGTCACAAAGCAAAATTCCTATCTTTACAAGACCCCCCTGGAAAATGCTTACATACCATCTAGCTCGCTATAGTATACATCTAGTTCACTATAGTATACCAGCGTACCATCTCGCTCACTATAGTATACCATCTAGCTCACTTTTTGGATACAACCGCACCATTTAGCCCACAATAGTGTACCACCGTAGCATCTACCTCAATATTACTATACCAGCGTAAAAATCAATCTAAGTTTAGTAGACCACCGTAGCATCTAGCTCACTATAGTATACCTGTGTGCCATCTAGCTCACTAGTACATCCCTGTACCATCTAGGGATGTGAATAACTCAAAAGTTTTCATGGTCGAATAATCAGTGGATGGTATGAACGTTCACGTTCACAAGGGCAGCCATGGATCATCGGCAAGAAATCACTTAATATCTTAAACGCAAAAAAACAACTACCTGCTAAGTAGTTCCAG
>JAOSLM010000043.1:11450561-11463340 GCA_025629765.1 Eleginus gracilis | reverse complement strand
AAAATCCCTTTCCCCCCCCCCCAAGGCAACCCTCACCGGGAGGTGGGGTTGGGGTTTCTCCTTTCCCCCGGGGGGCGGCCATAGAAACCCCCCCCCCCCCCCCCCCCCCCAGAAGTTCACCTTTGGCGTTTGGTGCTAAACCTGTGGCGGCTCCACCTCGGCCTGGTAAGCTCTGGTTGCCAGGCATGTTGAAGCGCTCCTGATTTATGGATTCAGCTGTAGGTTTTGCGATGAAGACACCTGTCCCCCGGCCCGTCAGCACTTCCTCCACCGCACCGAGGAGCCCTTGTGCTAACCTGGGCTGGAATGCCACCTTGGGGACCCCTGAGGTCACAGGGTGTCTGTTTCTCTGACAGCTCTCCAGAGATGCGGCTTGTGTGGCTATGCTTGCTTGAGCCCGTCCCTACGCCCGCGCTGACGCACACTCGTCTGTAGTCACAACATTTACTGAGCGGCGGCCAACTGCTTAGGGAGCCGCGGGGCGATGATGGACGAGTTCACGACTACATTTTTCTCCGTGCTGATGTTTGAACGGCCACATCGATCCGGCGTTATAAACCTTAAGAAACACAATAGCGCTGTGGTGAATATGTGAATGTTCAAGTTGTGAATGAACTGTGCTTCGTATAATTTTGATCATGAAACTATTTTAAAGGCTTGTGTTTTCTAATAAAAGTGTTTTCTAATAAATAATTTCTAATAAATACAGTACTAACGCATGCCTTGGATGCCTCTCCCCTTCAGGTGGCAGGGAACTCACTAGTTTCCTCCACGTGTGCAGTAACCCTTTAAATATGTACTCTATCATCTGACCACACTCAACCAGAGTGATGCGGGGGATTTGCGGCGGAGCAAGTGAGAAATGCTATCTAGAGCACGAGCGCGAGTCAAGCACCATGGTGCCAACACCATATGGTCCTAAGCTCTATACACCAGCCCAGTCAAAATGGCATTATCCATTCATTGATCCATGCGAGCGCATTCAAGAACGATGAGGAACCGCCTAGACTCTCATCCCTTTCTACCGCCACCGTGTCAGCCGGCGATCAGAGATCACGTGATTTGTGGAAGGGTTTGGTGTTCCAGGTTAAATGGTGACCATTGCCACCAGTGGACCACCAGCATGGCTAATTAAAAAGCAGGAAGCTGTGCTGAAGTCTCACCCCAGCCTCGGTGCCATGCCCCACCAACTGGGTTTGGAGAACCACTTTGATAGGTGTTAATAGATAGGCTAGCAGAAAACGGTTCTGCTCTTCTTTCACCTCAGGGAGGGGAGTGTATACAACTTGCACGGAAGTGCTAGAGTTTATTTTTATTACATAGACCATGGTAGGGGCTCTTCTCAAAACAGACACAATAACATGGATAGATACTTTATTCATCCCTGAATTACAGATTATTTATTTATAATTATGGAATGTATTTGGATATGCAGGATTACGAGCTGGGTCTGGGATATCGAATGGCCGTGAGAGTGCAGGGTTCATTATTTTACGGTTGACCCCTTGCCACAAGGGTTAAGGTCGAGAGGTTCCTAAATAGTTTGGAGCCGTCATGGTGTGTTTGTGTGGGGCTGCTAAAGAACTGAGAACATCCAACAGCTTACAACATAAACACAATAACTGTTAAGTTACGTTAAATTGTGTTCACATGATCTGTGGTATCCCAAAATAAAAAAAAATTCATGTCATTTAAAACAGTAAGTCCTTGTTAAAACTTAATAGAAAGTTTTTTTGGGGGGATAACGGTTGTAGTGGAAGTCATTGAGAAATAAGTAATGTTGGCAACCACAAACTTTTGCAAATGATCTGGAACATGCTTGTATATTTGGGCCCTCGACTCATTGGGGAAATAAAATGCTTGAACTTCGGGCAATAAAATATCGGTGCAGATAAAAAAAATATTCTTTGGCTTATTATAGTTCGTAAATAATAATTTATTATTTGCTGTAGATAATCAGCTTCAACTACTATTTCATTATTTGATAATGAATTAAAGTGGAAGCAACTTGATTTAATAAAGTCATACTACGATAATTGCTAGACGGACCTATCAATTTTGGTTTGGGAACCGTTTTATTTGCCAGATATCGTGTGTGTGTGACTCTGAAAGGAGTCCAATCGGACACATGTGCTTTAAAACCCTGCAATCCGACCATGAAAGCAGATCAGTGGTCACACATGTTAGAAGGCTTTGTGGGTGAGAGCTTGAACATGACTAATCTGAGCCAAAGTTTTCAAGAGGTTTGCCCAAGATAAAAAAACATTGCAGACACAGCTCAGGATTCACAGTCACGATACACATGAGCAGCCACGCTGGCCTTTACTTCTGCCAGTTTCCGCTGTAAGGATTTCATGCCCTACTTAACCTTGCAGATGAACCGTATCGCGACCCTCCCATTATGTGAGCAAAGCATTACGATCCTTGATGGAGGAGAAAAGACAAAATCGTTTGAGGGCTGAACTGCAGCAGATCCCACACCTTCATTAGAGTAGACAGGATTGTCTAGTGGTCAGGGTGTCTGACTCTCAGCCAAAGGTTACGGCTTTGAACCCCATTACGAATCCCCCCTCCTCTCACTTACATTTCCAACAATGTAGGAGAAGCTACGAGGTACTGTAATGGCTTGTAAGGTGCCAATAATTCAATCCTAGTCTACCGCAGCATTGAGTAGCCAAGTATCAAGTAATGCACTTCCTTGATCGACTCAAGGATTGTAATCAGTTATTTAGTCTGTAAATTGAGTCATAGCGTAATTAACTAAGTAAGATGGCGATTACGATTATTAATGGTTCCGCATTATGGTACCTGCTAAATGGCCAAATAGTAAATTGTAAACCTATATTCACCCTCCTTCCCTGTTCCTACATGAGTTTTTGTAATCTAGAAGTCTCCTGCCATGATCTCGCTATTCTCCATCCCAGCCCCTAACGCAACCTGCTGCAGATCTCCAAAACCACCCCAGTTGTCCCCCAACTCTGTTATTTCCTCTTTATAAAGTTTCATTTTTAAATCAAATATGGTCCTGTCTTGTGCTGCTTTTGCGCCTAACATGAAGGTGAAAGGTGGAAGCCAAGGAGGGTACCTCTGGAGAGGCTCATACTAGACTAGCTAGGTTTACCTTGAAATGCTCTTATCTTGCGTTATAGCCTTTAATATAACTAATGTGAATGGAGGCTTTTGCAATTGAAGTGTTGACTGAAAGAAAATGTATTGCTTTTTTTGTTTTTTTTGTTGATGGTTTGAGTCTTTTTATTGTAGAAAGGGAGGTATGGGAGAGAAGAGTGGGGAAGACATGCAGCAGAGGACAACAGGCAGGAATCGATCCCCGGTCGCTGCAGTAAGGACTGGGCCTTAATGGTACAATGTATTGCTTTTTTCTATTGTCCCCAATAAAATAGTCAAAAGTTATTACACTTTTCACCAGTAGACACCAACATTTTTTATTCTTGTAATCCATCATTGCACAAATTTAATTGAAGACTTAAATTGCATAAGATTGACCTAAACTGTTATTTGTTGTCTTTCAAACAAGTTACTTTCCTGTTGGTCAGAAAATCGGACAACATTCACTTTTTCTAAAGCCTCTCTATGAAGACAATTATTTTGAAGAACCTGTGTTGGCTGTAGGATCCGTATGAGTGTGGGGTTGAATAGTGTCCATTCCTGGTCGCCCCCCCCCCCCCACGGACCCATGCCTTAACCCCTATATAAAGCCAGGCCTGGCTCTGGTGACCCTGTTCCGGAAGCTAAGAAAGTTAACACCATCAGAGCTCAATACATACCCCCCCTCCAATCCCTTCTAGGTTAAGTCCTGCTCTAATACCCAGATTGACTTCAAATACAATCCTTAATAAGTGTGCCAAAATTTTCCCCAGTGTTGAAAAGTGTAGAAACATGGGATCATGGTAACTATTTATAACCAAACACTCTGTGACTGGTGCCGCTGTTTACCATCCAAATAGAGTAGATATGCTAAGTGGTGTCGTGTTACATTATTTGGGCTAATTTTACAAACATGTCTTCATCCGCATGATTGTGGTGACCAGCATTTCTAATTAGCATATTACGATCAGGCAAGCGTTTGGCGAGTTCACGGCATTCAGAACCTGATAGGTCACGTTCAGTGTCGCTATGGTCGGCCCCTCGTGAACGACTGGCGTGTCCACATTTTTGGTAACCTTCAATGGCCAGCTTGTACACTGAGACGTGTAATAAACTGAGTCTGAGCTTCAAATTCTAAACTGGAATACCAAATTACTAGTTAGTGGAGAGTGGTTATGAAGAATTTAAATCTCAAAAATATAGAAAATATGAGTTGTGGCCTTTTGCATGTTGCAGAGGAACAGGTAGATATAGTGGACCAGGTTTATGGGTGTCTGTGTTTAAGCCAACTCTTAAGGGAACAGGGTCTCTGGAATACATGACAGCTAGCGACAGCAGGCAGAATGCTAAGCTCCAACCCATTCGTGTCTTGCATGCTTCGCATTGAACACAAGTCCTTGAGGGAGGGGGCGTGAATAACTACTCCAATGAATGGAAGAGAAAGGCAGGCCTCCACTACTTATTTCAGGCTGAAACCAGAGGAAGAAAAGACATCGCAATGTAGAATCGTATCAATTAGCATTTTAGCATTTTAGCATTTTTCTACTATTGTGATCTTAATCTGTGTGTCCACAGGTTTCTGTGGTGGATTTGACTTACTCCTAAAGGTGCAGTGTGGCAGTTTTAGTGGCATCTAGTGATGAGGTTGTGGATTGCAACCAACTTTGTCGTTTCTAGGCTGCTGTAGAAACATGGCGGCGTAACATGGCGGGCTCCATGGTAGAGGACCCACTCCCTATGTAAATATATTAATATTAATATATATGTTATAATACATTTCACAATTTAAACATACTTATGAATCTGATATTCTGTCTCGCCCAATTATGTTTGGCCGAGACAGACTTTAAGTATAACAGCAACGGAACTCATTGTATATAGCGCTCTAGTGCTACACATACTGTACCCACACATTATAAACACTGTCTGTATATGTATAAACACCTATATATAAATACATTTGCACAGACTTTTACATGGATATAGATATCAATGCATCATAAAGCACAGCTGAAGCATAGACGCAATTTGATGGCACATTATTCTCATTTAATGAATAATATTTTCCTGCAGACATTTTTTAATTCACAAGTGATTCATTATGCACAGTTATTTACTCTTGCCCGATAGCACATTTAAACAACCAAGATATATTCATTTAGCAGCAATAACAACTTCCCTTCCGAGTCGAACACGGTAAAACAAAATGACTTTCGAAACCCAAACTCATTCATCATTTTTGCCACTAACTGTCTGCTCCGCCGCGGCACATTGCTCCGCACTCTCTGACGAATGGCTCTTAAACAACGTGGTTATTTTTCAATCTTAAATAATAGAAGTGCATTAGCCGAGGTGGGCTGGTGGTCGGAGGGGGTTGTGCGTGACGCAGGAGCCCAGGAGAACAAGTGGTTTGGCAGATGTCTTCCCATCAGCTCAGGGCCAGCTTGGGATGTAGGAGCAGCATGTGTTTGGGCAGATGTGGTGGGTCTCAGCGTGCCAAGGACAGGGAGACGAAATGAACACATTAACTTCATGTCGTCAATGTGGACGTTTGAAGACCGAGAAGACGAAGAATCAGAACTTTTGATTCTCCAACGGAAATGAAAGATTTGGTCTTATTTTCATATATTTGGGTTTTGTTGAAAGCAATCCAACAACTATATTGGATATATATATATATATATATATATATTCTCTCTTTATTTCACCTTTATTACAACCTCAAAGCAATACTGTATACGGTATATTGAAAGTAAAACTGTATATTGCACAGTAAAAGGTATCTTGTACAGAGTCCAGAGGACACAAAACAGCCCTGTTTTGTGTCCTCCCAGTGCGGTCTCTTTGCCCTGAATCTGATATCCAAAACAGACAGTGAGATATCTCATGGTTGCAAACCGCACATGTGCAACCGTCAGACATACTGGGTGAAGCCAAACCTTTTCCATGTTATGGGAATGTTCTTTGTTCAGCATTGGGGTCAGGTGGTCAGAGGAAGGAGGGGGTCCAGATTCATTTGAACAAGTCTGGGTCATGCTCTCTGTGTATCAAGACGCCCATACATTTATAAAGTGTCGCCACATACCTTTAAATAGAAACTTGAAGTGCTTGGCTATACTATTGTGCGGCATCAGGAAGCGGTTGAAGTTGATGGAGAACGGCGTAAGCTCCAGAGGAAGTGGTTCTGAAAATAACCCTACTTATGATGACCATCTGACCAGGGGCCACCAGGTTCCAGCTAAAAACTGAGCAGCACAATAGTTTATTGTCGCTCTTTAAGAAAATATATGTGACATTTACACCGTTTCTTCGTACTAGTGGCTGGGTGTTCAACTCCCACCCAAGTACCAAAGTACTGTGTTCGAACGCTTAAGCCCTCAGCCTACTTGTGTCCCCTTGAGCGTCCCCTTGAGATGTCCTAGCCCCTTACTATCTGCTCAATGACACAGATCTCGAAAATAATAATCCAAGTTGCTTTGTGTTCAATTGTAGGCTTGATCACTAAATAGTAAATACATCCCAGGGTTTTGTGTTTTCAAGAAAGCATCTCTAGGTGCAGTGGGAACATTACTGCTGCTACTATATGGGTGGGC
Organism: Eleginus gracilis; assembly: GCA_025629765.1. Lineage (NCBI taxonomy): Eukaryota > Metazoa > Chordata > Actinopteri > Gadiformes > Gadidae > Eleginus > Eleginus gracilis. Next base: position 11,456,642 of record JAOSLM010000043.1, on the reverse strand, counting down.
CCTGGGCCGTACCTTAACATAACATTAGCATGGACCTGGAAACTATAAATCATGCTTGAGCTTAAAGTGTACCACGGTACGCGACAACTCTGCCATTGGAAGGGGATGTTTGCATTGACTCCCCAGTGTTTCCTGGTTCCATGGGTGTGCAAAAGCACTTTAGCATTATATTTGTTACACAACACTACAGCAAGTGCTGTGTCCAGAGATGGTAGATAGTATTTCTGTTTTGATTGTTTATTTGCACATTCATCCACTCATTCATTATGCTATGCCATATCACTTATGCAAGTAGCTAGCTACTATTCTGTGTACTAGGTCAATCACTAGCTGTCACTTCACCTCCCTTGCAGTGTAAGTTGAAGCACACAGCTTGTGTGTGTGTGTGTGTGTGTGTGTGTGTCACCATTAGTGTGTTTGTCTGTCTACATCTGTTTGTGTGTGTGCGTGTGCATGCGTGTTTCATGCGCGCAACAAAAGAAAGAGAGGGACCAAAGAGGGGAAACATGTCCTGGGTCTTCACTTTGCTCTGTCTCAGCCCAGCGAGGACTGGGAGCGGGTCAGACTGCTAAAGCTATCAAGCAGCCTCAGACAGGCGCTGATAAATCACTTTGTAATAACACACGTCAGCAGGTAAAGAGGGGGGAGGTGAGGCCAGAGGGGGGGTGGGGGGCANNNNGCACAGCGAGCTACCGTAAATCTCACGCTTGGCTGTCGCTGCGTTGTCCGCTCTGTTTAAGGCGGTGCTGTGTCACAAGTGCGGCCCATCTTGGACCGCGCCTGCCTGCTTCTGGACCACCTTACAGGCCTGTGACAAGCTTTTTCCACAGACACACGGTGTGTCGCCAAGGTCCCATCCTCGCTCCCTCTCTTGCTCCCTCTCCTAGCGCCTCCAGAGGCACGACACTTTGTTGAAATGATCTGCTGTATGTCGTAAGAGTCTGAACGAGTCCAACACTATTATATTGGGTTCATGAATGAAGTCAAAACTGACGGCACAATAGTTTGAGATTTTTCCCTTTTCTGCTAAATCCTTGTGGAACTGATCAACTGTTTGTGACGGATTCATAGTGATGTTGAGGTCAGTTGCACAGCATGGGAGTGACTGTAGTTTAGGTGATAAGAAACTCTGCAATGTAATAATCCTGTTTACTCTAAACCTGTTTCCCGGCTTCTGTGTAGACTATGAAATACTCATTGAGCAGCTGGAAAAGTGGGCCTGTCTGAAATTGGTTAAGAATACTACCTTAGTAAGCACTCTTCCTCTTTGTGGACAACGTCTCCTGACAAAATGCCACATTGCTCGTGGTTCACCGCAAGGTTCTAACTAAACCTAGAATGTTTGGCTTGATATTCCCCCATCCCTTTAAGGGATTATGTTGCAGAAAAGGGATTTAATGTTCCATCCACATTCTGATGACAAATCACTCCTGTTAGATGCGATGTTCTCAGCCAAGGTCATAATACCTTCCGCAATGTCAAAGCCATGTTCTCTGTATATTTTTATGTTCCTTGTTTCTTTTAATTATTAGCTGATAACATCTGGATTTAATACTTCTGGATCACATATTGCAGTGTTGACCCCATCATTTCATGTAATGTCATACAACTTCTATCTTGATTTAACCACATACATAAGTGACCTGAAATAATGTGTCCAACTATGCACAACCACAATTCACTAATGTTGTTGTTAATGTTACCTATTGATCAAACACAGCAACCATCACCACTAATGTAATCACCACTACCACTAACAGCTCTGCTACTGTAATCATCACCATCATCCTCACTTCCAGCATCACCTCCACATACCTTACCTCTACATTACCACTACAATACCTCTACATTCACCAACATCACACCATTAACATCACCACCGCCACCACCTTAACCCGCACCACCTCAGCTTCCAACATCACAACTGTAACCACAACTTAACCACTACTTCCCCAACAACACCCCCATCAACGTCTGTACCGATACCACCTCCACCACTACCACAATCATCTTGACTTCCATCACCACTACCGCTACAATACATCTACAGTCACCCACATCACCCCCATCAACAACTCTAAGGTCACCACCTCCACCACTACCACAAACACCTTGGCTTCCAACACCACCACTCTTACAGCTTTCCCAACCCCCATCAACACCACTACTGTTGCCACCCCCAGCACCCCAACCATCAGCACCATCACTACCAAGAACATCAACACCACTAACGCCACACAGCTACCCTCACCTCCGCCACGTATGAAGGAACCTGCGCCTCCTTCCAACATCTGTGCCCCATGTGGGGTGTAAACACCATCCTTGGCAGATGTGTTAATGTCGTCACAATGTAACATAAGAGTCCAACACAGGTGCAAAACACCAGCCCTCTAAAACAGCGGGGATCAGAAGGCAGCGTCACTCTGTTGAAAACAAAATGTGCCTTTTACTTTTCTGTGCACTCTGAGTCTCACACACGGCTGCTATTGAAAGGTTTTACTGGTTGGTTTCATGTGAAGAGACCATGATTCAAACTGGTTATATGGGTTTCTGAAACTCAAACAGACTTCACTCTGATTGAGGGGAGTCATAAACCTTAATGCTTTGCTAAATTAAGGTGACTTATTGTCTGAAAAGGGAAGCTTATTCCCATTATGGGCCTTGTGGTGCGGTATGGAATGATAATTGACCCAATAGTCGAATTCTGCATTATTCTTTTGCGTTATCACATTATTTCCAGTAGGCCTCCAAGAAATGCGATATCAGGTTGCCTTGGACTGTTTTTTTTAACAATTTTAGATTTCTCCATTCTATCTTTGTTAATATTAAGGAGGGTCCTAAGGGTCCGTGGTTAAAAGAGACCACCGTGGCTCAAACAAGATCTGATCTCCATTATCAAAATACGGCCTTGTTCTTTCTCCCTGGGCTGATGGGGAAAACGGCTCTGCCCTCAGAACGCTCCAGATCTTAAACACACTTAGAGCAAACACTCAGCCTATTCTTGGACGGGCCCTGCTGTTTATCTTTGTGAAAACATTTCAGAGCTTTTTTCACAGCCCATGTTTGGCATATTTATGAAAACAAAAGAAACGTCCTACGTGGGCATGCTCAACAGGGGTCAGACCGAAAAAGTGCTCCTATGAAAGCAAGATTTATTATTATAGATATGAGGCTTGGATCTTTGCTCCCAACGCTGTACACTGAGAATCACTGTAGTCAGTCATGCCTTCATCAATCAAGATGCTCTGAGATACTGTGAAACCCAAGTGCCTGGCATATGAAAACAAAACCAAAAACTGAAGTTGAGGTTCTCCTTATATCTCTATCCAAAATCAAACATTTCTTGATGTAACCTATGATCGTGTGGCGAATAGAAAACTTCTATTCGAATAGAGGCATATTTCTTGTTCTCCTCAGACATGTGTGTGTGTGTGTGTGTGTGAGTGAGCTATCATAGCACTCTAACTGGTATCTACTGCGCTATGCATGGTTAGACCAGCATGGTCAACAGCTGATAGCCATCATAGCAACACGTAGACGTAGCCCCAGTTTTCTTCCACACCATTAAAAGGGTACCCCTTGGTTTTGTTAGTGAAATCTCAGAGTTGGTCCTTCTATTGTTCTCCGTAATTCAGTTCCTGGGGGTGAGCGCTGCAGTTGGCCAGAGCTATCTAACAGCGTTGTTTTCTCCCATGAGAAACTGATTAGGGAATGTTGTATTTACCAGTGCCACAGGTCTATGATTCAGTGCAGGTGAGAGTTGTAAAACATTTATTGTTTTACTGGATTTAATGCGGGTTATGTTTTCCATTACTGCCAAAGATATTAGATTAGGGTTAAGCGTGTGACATGACAAGCTATAACTAAAGTCTAGGTTATCGAATGGCCTAGGTGGCTTGCGGTGGTTGGATGCATACTCCTTATTTAAAGCAAATACATTAATTTCTCAACGGTTACAATCTCAGTGGCTTGTTAATCCCCATATTATTTCTTTTGGGAGGTCCCATTTGACAGTAAAAGATTGAGTATTTATGAGTTGAGCCAAGCACTACTGCAAGGTGGTTCAATGAGGTAGGTTTTAAGTTTGAGTCTGATCTCCGCATTACAGGTGGCAGACTATCCAACATATACGCCACACGATTAGAGAACGCAAATGATTCCCTTTTGGCACAATAGGGAATAAGGACAATAGGAAATAATATGTATAATAATAATATGCTAGAACTTGCAGAGTTTTATAGGCAAGCAGTAGCACCTCAAAATCTGGACCTGGACCTGTCATTGGAAGCCAGTGGAGGTAGGAGGGAATAGCAGTGATGTGATTCACGTCACAAACAGTCCATATTTGATTACAGTGTATAGTTAGAGTGTGTTTAGTCCCTTATATTAAACACACATTTTAATGTTTAATATTTTGTTGTAGTGGTTGAAAATATAGCTTATCAAATTGGGTTGTTGTTATTGTGTCCTACTTGACGGAGAACATCTGAGACTGGCGTGGGTGTGTTTGTTTGTCTGTGTGTGTGTGTGCGTGCGATGGCCGGTGTGTGCACCTGTGTGCTCCTGTATCACTGGGATGTACCGGGGTAATGTTATTGTCAAGCAGGCGTCCCCTAGTTGTTACTAGGTAACATGGTACCAATAAGTCTACAGACTTATTTTGATCGCTCCTATTCTGCATCCTCACAGGGAGTTGACACTACATACATAACGCGGAAAGAGTACAGCAGGAAGGTAGACAGAAGACAGAGGGGGGATTCATTTCAACGAATCCCTGACCCCATTCAGACTCCCCATTCCCCTATCGGGTCCTCTTCCGCCTGTCTGGGTCAAGGATCCAGACCCTCGAGGGAACAGCAGCCCCCCTTCCATACCCTTTAAGTGTTTCTCAGGGTTTAATTTCCCTTGCTTGTGAATTGCTATGTCACCCATTAGAAAATATATATAGACAGGATGCGATTTTCTGTTTCGTTAATTTTTTTTTTACAAATCGCACCCTGTATATATATATATATGTATATGTATATATATATATATATATATATATAGATACATATGCACGCGTACACCAAAGGACAGATGAACGGACGCTACACACATATAACCGGAAGAGCATTTGGTGTTGTAATTCGTCCTGATAACTGCCAGACACAGAGGGAGGGGGCGGGGGTGACGGATGGTCTGACTGACAGACAGAGTTCGGGGCTCTGCGGGCTGTCTCCTCTGTAGGGCAAAAGGACAAAGCCTTTCCTGTGGAGGAGACCTGTACTTCCTTTTGGTGTCACGGGAGATATCCGCGGCTGGCCGCCTTCATCCCACCTCCCATCGGTCCTCTGGAGGCTCGTTCTGAAGACACACGAGCAGAACCTGAGGAACTCACTGCTGGGAGAAGGTCCAGAGGAGAGGCCTTCTCTAATCCCAATGGGCCGCTGTTTTGTGTTTGTACCAAACAATCATGACTGCATCAGGTTGAAGCCGAAGGCCGTTCTGCAGGTTTTCCATCAGGCTTAAAGGGTGTACTCTATCACCATTACACATGGAGTGGACTGTCAGAAGTGATGGGCGTCAGGTGGTGCGTGCATTATCATCTCCTACTGTTGCTCCATCGCTTCCTGTTGGAATCACCAGGAAACTCAGAAACCACAAGCTGACAGCTCAACCCTGAGAGCTCTGCACCGCTGCTCTTCCTAAATAATAATTCACCCCATAATTTCATCAATTTTGGGATGTCTCAGTTTTGGATGGGGATCTGACCGCAGATATAGAGGCTTCTGACTTCAGTCTTTTTATGTGGTGCAGGGTATTCAATGGAAAGTTCCACAGTGTGTATAGTAGAGAGTCTGTGAGTCAGGCTGCCATGACTCAGCTCAGTGTTTGGGCCCCACGGCTGGACAGGTTTATCCCAGCAGGGTGGACCCCGAGCAGGGGGAAACCGGGGTCCAAAAGCATGGCAATCAGCGACGTGGTCCCCATGTCACGGTTTGACCTCTAAGTCACCGAGCGTCTCGGCTGGGGTTCGTCAAACACCAACATATAGATCAAATCCTCCTGCGATGGCAACAACCTTTCACTGTGGAAATT
>JAOSLM010000043.1:11272661-11285379 GCA_025629765.1 Eleginus gracilis | reverse complement strand
ATCTGTTTGTTATCAGTATTTGTTAACAGTGTTGTAAGTTCAGAGCCAACTCAACAACTCAATAACCATTAATTGTCTGCAGTGACTGGAACTGGACTACCCTTGACCCTGATCCCAAACCCCAAAAAGATATATTGGATACCCATGGTTGTACAGTATAACAACTGGACTGATCGACGGGCATTAGCCGTTGCTCAATAGTTCCACCTTGTGGTGTATAAACAATAAAACAGGCCCTTTAATGCATGGCCACGTGATAGTACAACCCCAACAAAAAAGTGAATCCTGCAAGCTAGAATAGTCCATTAATCGAACGTATTTGATAACATAAAAGACGATACAGATATAGCTTTGTTGATCTCGCACGACCCACCCCTTCATATATTTGGGTATTGTAAAACGTTCGCGGGAAATATTGAGAATGTTACAACCTAAGTATTACTCGCGGGTTAACCTCGTTTATTATTTTAACTTGTTTTTGGTTTTTGACCAATTTAATCATGGGTTTCCAGTTCAACAATATATTCTACAATAGTACGATTTATTTTCTATCAAGCAGTTGGTGGTTAATCAAAAATAACTACGTTATTTGAAATTGTAATTACAGGACACCCCTACTAAAGCTATTTAGGTTCTACTTTCTCCGCGGGAAACCCAGCTTGCCCCTCCCACTCGACTGCTTGCGAGGAGAGCGTGACCTGCTGCTGTATCTTTGTTGTTAGCGTTTTATAATTCGCTTTTAGAAAATACTACTTGAAAATATATTTTTGTGCATCCTTTTTAAAACTCGTTTCCACCCGGCACGCAATAACCATTCTTTGGTGATTCCTTGGTCAAGGGGCTTATTTTCGGTCTTTGGTCCTGTTTAAATTGGAAGAACTATCGGTCAAAATACAAAACTTTAATTGGACTTTTCTAGCGGTCTGCTTCTTCTGATTGACAAATGGCAGATGTGACATGGTCAGTATTTTGCATGCAACCCGGCTAGTCTTAACATGCTGTTAAAACGTGGTGGGGTAACAAAAAAGGTCGCACACTTTTCTGAAAAACCTGATCTTTATTTTTAATGTTAACTTCTGCAGTTCAAAGGAAGGAGCTCGGAGTTTGTCCCCGCAGTGTCCCAAACCCGACGAGTCGGAGGTGCCGCTTGGCACCGCCATGGAGACCCAGCCGCCTCCACCTGGTCAGTTCACTTTGTTACTCATTGATCATTCAGCTGAAGACGGCGTGGCCTCGGCTCTCATACCAATGTACTTTATTAGTCAACCAATTTGGTAGCCCTTTTCAGGGAAGCAAAGATTTTTTTATTTTTTTTAAACTATTTATTTCTGTTCTGAAACAGATTAGCATTTATTTAAACACATTCTTGAGTTATATTGGGTTTTACATAACGCATAAGGGTTATGCGTACACAATGGGCAATTTCTCGGTTTTTCTTTTCTCAAAAGTGGAAGGAGTAAAGACAGAGAATGAGTCCTCTGGTGGTATGATCACAAAAGAAATGGAGGAAGAGGAGAAGAAGTTGACAGAAAAATCTGAAGAAATGGACAAAGAGATGATTGAAAAGGTTCGTTCCTATGATATGGTTGTTGTTGTTTTTCAAACAACGTTGGTTGCAATGACGTTGGTTCATGCATTCGTTCAGATATTCCCTGCCGTTCTGTGATGGTGGGGATGACTTCCTTGAATCATGATGCTAAGTGAATTTATTTTATAAACTTTTGTGATGAACCTACGTCCACGGAAGGCCCGTGAGTCCATTGTACGGGAGTCCCACGATATGCGCTTCAAGAGACTCCAGCATCTGCTTGAGAAGAGCAACATCTACTCCAAGTTCCTGCTGACTAAAATGGAGCAGCAGCAACAAGAGGTAAGTGTTCTTCTTGTGATGGTCTTCAAGTGTTTATTGGATGTATCTTTTTGAAGGAACTGTTGTAAACGCCAGATAAGCATATGAAAATATTATAAGATACATGTTCATGGGAGGAATGTGATTTCGATATTTGCCAACAGTGCCACCGTTTTATCAGGGAGAAGGCATAACCAGTCGTTTTTTCTTTTTGTTTGTTTTCAGGAGAAGGCCAAGAAAGAAAAGCAACAAAAAAAGTCTAAGAAGGTAAAATAATTGTTATACTTATGAAAAGGTTAATTAATGTGATGTTTTCTTCACAGTTAATAACTTTATTACATACCTTGAAATGTCCATCTTCCCTACCTCGATAGGTGACGAAAAAGGATCAACCTGCCATGGAAAAAGGTATCTATACCTAAAGTAGCAACTGTCAACACTGTTTTATTCTGTTTTAATCCTTTATTCTGAATTTATTTACATATAAATACTATATTGCTGTGTATTGTGCCACGTGACTAATTTATTTGATTAAATCAATAATCTTTTCAAGCAACCTCAAAGAAGCGAAAGAAAGATGACTACAAGATAGCTGATGTCATGTCCAAAGAGGTACGCTCTTCTGAAGCTACGCTAATCTAGTGCGCTAGCAGCTCCTGTGTTTTTATTAAGTCTTATTTTTTGTTGTGTTTCAGGAAATTATGTCGAAGTCGAAGAAAATGAAAGTAGAAGAAGAGGTAGGACCACTTGATGTACACTGATGTTTCACAATTTTTTTATTGTGTTTGCTGTTAATCAACAGGGTTTTTCTGCCCTAATGATGTTTTTACCAAAACTTTGATAACATTTACGGGATTATGTTTTAGACAATTTTAGATATTTTTTCATACAGTCCCCTACCCTTTTCACTCTGACCCAATGTCGCCCCCCCCTGCTGCAATCCCCATATTGGTCCAAGAGTCCCACAGGTGGTAACATGCCTTGAGTGAAACCGTTCTCTCTTGTCTCTCCGGGAGCAGACAGCGTCTTCTTCAAAACAGAAGAAGAACGTGGAGGAGGACCTGGAGAAGATAAGCGACTCCAACACGGACATCAAGAGCCGTCTGTCGGAGGTGATGCAGGACAGCGCCAAGCACCAGCTGGACCCGGAGAGGACGTTTGAAGGGAAGCCGGTGCCGGCCCAGCAGCCCCGCCTCTTCACCGGGGGGGCGATGCGCTGGTACCAGATAGAGGGCATCGAATGGCTGCGGGTGAGAGGACGCTTCCTTGGGTTAATGATTTTGGGTTTTTTAATTTTTTCACTGGTTTTGTAATTATTTATTTCATGGTTTGTAGTTCCTTGTTTGAATTTGGCGTCTTAAAGGCTGAGGTTACGGTTGCAACGCTACTTTGAAGTTCTGTGGACAATGTCCTAATTGCTTTGCGTTTTTTGCGGTTCCAGGTTAGTTTCTGTGGAATCTTTCTCAAACATGGTTTGAGTTATGCTTTCGTTTGGAGTGTTATGTTATGCTATTATTTGAGGCTAGAGTCCATGTGATTGATCGCTCCGCAATAGGAGCACCTATTCCAAAACAGCTGTCAAACCATCCCTTCCCATAGGGTATTAAATGTGTCTCGTCTCTCTCTGTAGATGCTGTGGGAGAACGGTATCAACGGCATCCTGGCAGACGAGATGGGCTTAGGGAAGACCATTCAGTGCATCGCCCACGTGGCCATGATGGTGGAGCGCGGCGTGCTGGGCCCTTTCCTGGTGGTGGCCCCACTCTCCACGCTGCCCAACTGGATCCGAGAGTTCAAGCGCTTCACGCCCACGGTACCTAGTTCACTCACGTGTTGATAGTTGTTTGTCAACGGGAAATAGGACTGCGTGGTTGTTTTTCAGTTTGGTTGTCTTGTTTGGATGGACAGGAATTTTGCCTATAGCCGAGGGACAATTTGATCCGTTATTTGGGGGCGATTATTGGTCAAATATAGGAAATGAGAGACTTGTTATGAGATTGTTAACTATTTTAGATATGATCGATTTATTAATTTGCTATTCTATGAAATTAGACGATGCTGTGTGTGTGTGTGTGTGTGTGTGTGTGTGTGTGTTTTTCCTGAAGTATGAGTTGATCCGGGTCTTTGACAAATATCAGATGTTATGTGTGTGTGTGGTCCTAGGTGCCGGTCCAGCTGTACCACGGGCCCGCAAAGACGAGGCCCAGTCTGCTGAAGGTGATCCGGAAGCCCCAGGGGCTCCACAACATGTGCCCCGTGGTCATCACCTCCTTTGAGATCGCCATGTTTGACAGGAAGGTCCTACAGGTAAACGCATGCACAGAGCAGCATTGGCCGTTGAACCTCGGTACAGTTTGGCTAGATATCGAACACCCTAACCCTATGCAACCCTTTTGCACAAATTGTATTGGGGGCAAAATATTGTTTGAATGGGCTGTTCCATTCGCAGTCTGCAATCTAACTTAAGCAAGCCACCCTAAACCCTACGTACCCTAGTGACCTAAATCTGAATTCACTGTGATCTAGTTTGGATGAAAACTGAACATTATAATCTTTTGTCTGAGAAATTAGCAAAGGCTACACTAATATGTTTTCCAGTAGCTCCTCCCGGTAATACAACATTCTTGTCCCTCCTGCTACTCCTGCAGAGGTTCCAGTGGAAGTACCTGATTGTGGATGAAGGCCACAGGATCAAGAACCTCAACTGCCGGCTGGTGCAGGAGCTGAAGCTGCTGCCCACCGACAACAAGCTGCTGCTGACGGGCACACCGCTGCAGAACAACCTGGCAGAGCTCTGGTCCCTGCTCAACTTCCTGCTGCCAGAGGTCTTCGATGACCTCAAGAGGTATGAGGGGGATGTTGGAGGCGTGACCACAGACCTTGGTGTTGTTGAAGGGGGAGGGTTTGGTTGTATTACAGTGTCAATATGATGGGCTTGGTTTTTTAACGGTTTCCATAGTGCCCTGTATTTAGTAAGTGCTGAAAGCTCACTGGGGATTTCAAAGTAAGACTACTGAGTCAAACTTACACAATATATCAATATTTTAGTTTTTTCACAACAGAATCTGGGTGCAGATTCTTACAGCCCTAGAATGCTTGGCAATTTTTAACAACAATAAATACATTAAATGATGATGTAACATCCAACGTCCAAATTGGAAATAAGATATCAGTGGTTAATGTTGAAAGAAGCACGACAAAGAGGAAAGAGAATACTCTGGTTTGCTTGAAGAATATTATTTTACTTGCGTATCCGTTGCAGAGTCCAGAGTTCACTACCCTTTAACACTATGCCATGATTTACCGTTGTCTTCGTCGTTCTCCTCCTCCTCTCCTCTAGCTTTGAGTCATGGTTTGACATCGACACCATCAAAAGTGACGGGGTTGTGGTGGCCAACGAGCGAGAGGAGAAGGTCCTCAACATGCTCCACCAGGTACGCACAATATATGAACATCCTAAAGATCATCCCTCGACCTAAAAGACAATTTCAGTGTTCCAAAGGGACCCAACCGCACACTGAGCGTCCTCGGGCCACAACCCACCTCCAACTGGTCGCAAACCATTTTTGGTTGCGACCCGACCCAGTTGGAGGTGGGTTGTGGCCTGACGGCGCTCAGAAAACCCATTTTGGCTTGCGACACATATTTCAAGAACAAGCCACTGTTATAAACAATCATGAGTTGCACCCTCCAGGTTTTGAGAACACGCGCTTCCATCGCCCTTTGTCTGACTCCGGCTCCCGTTGTTTTGCGTCACAGATCCTGACTCCGTTCCTGCTGCGGAGGCTGAAGGCTGACGTGACGCTAGAGGTCCCTCCCAAGAAGGAGATCATCGTGTACGCCCCGCTGACCCTCAAGCAGGAGACCTTCTACAAGGCCGTGGTGGACAAGAGCATCAGCAAGCTGCTTGGCCGGGAGAATACGGTAACGCACCTTTTTAGTTTTGTACACGGGCCACCTTCTCGTTTAGAGTTTGTATTTGAGCTTCATGGAAGGAATTGGTCTACAAATAAAATGCCCTTTTCAACAGTAGATTTATGGGCGATAACGAGATGAGTCAAAGTGGCAGTGTGTACCTGGAATGATGATTTCTATACATCATTGGAATGCATTTGTTGGTATATCCACATACCTCATATTACCACAGGTCAATGCAGACTCTCTACTCCCTATGTTCAATCTCCTCTTCGTTGTAAATCGTTGACTAATCACTTAAAATATGATTTCTGTTAGTATTTCTCAGAGACGGTCCTCCCGGTGACGCCGACGGCCAGCGGCAGACCCAGCCGACGCAGCAAGAGATTGGTGAACTACGACGAGAAAACAAACGAGAGGGAGACCCCCAAAGCACTGGAGAGATACCTGGACAAGATCCGCAAGGAGAACGAGGAGCAGAGGTCAGCAGTGGAGCAGCCACACGTGCACTCGCACCTTTAGCACAAAAACGTCCTGTCTGGGATTGTGTTCCGATTAAACAATAAGCTATTTATTATTTATTAATATATACGTTTTGTTTGTGGCAGGTATACCAGCTTTTTTTGTGAATTGCACAATAAACCAGATATTTTTATTTTTAAAAATATATCTGAATGCCTGCATACATTGCCTCTTCGATTTGTATTTGATTAGACGGGGAATACAGGGTCGAGCCCTAAAATGACTTAATGGTTAATAGCTTACATTTAACCTTGTGTTCAACCCCCTCCCCCTCCAGCGCCGGACCTGTGTTGGCGGTGAAGAATTTGCTGAATACCCATGTCAACCTGAAGCTCCAGAATATCCTGATGCTGCTGAAGAGGTGCTGCAACCACCCCTACCTGGTGGAGTACCCCCTAGACCCCGCCACGCAGGAGTTCCAGGTGACCACTAGGGGGGGGGCGCTGTGTTTCTAACTGATCTTTCATTTTTTTATTTTTTTGTGCATCACAAACTTTGGAATGTTAACCAAACACGGGTATTATGCAGCATTTACCATGAATAGAAAGTGAAAATGAAGACTGAATAACGATTGTAGTCGTCATGTCCTTTTGTCTCCTCAGATTGACGAGGAGCTGGTGAAGTGCTCGGGGAAGTTCCTCATCCTTGACCGAATGCTGCCTGCCCTCAAGAAGAGGGGCCACAAGGTAATAGGGATGGGGTCCACACTGTTTCTACACAGGATTTGTGCTGGTTTAACTTTTCCTTTTGGTTTTAACACAAACAGAAAGCCATTCTAGAGCAGCAAAGCATTTAGTCCATTCCGATGTCATGCGACTCCATGTCCTCTCTGGTGGGTACCTGGGTGGTGGTGTACGAGTGTGTCTCAATGTTGAGACGCTCTGTGTTCTCAGGTGCTGGTGTTCAGCCAGATGACTTCCATCCTGGACCTGCTGGTGGACTACTGCTACCTGCGGGGCTTCGAGTACAGCCGGCTGGACGGCAACATGTCCTACACAGACCGTGATGAAAACGTGAGTTCACATTGCGGGGATTCCCAGACGACTTTACAGGGGCTCTATCTGTTGTGGAAAGTACAGACCCAACGGAATGTTTGGTATCCGTGTTGGTCGGCGGAGCATTACAAAACAAATTCAGAATCAGCCTAAAGTAGCTGAGGATTGTTTATAGTTGAAAAATAATCCATAATAACGTCCATTCTTCAGGATGAAATCCTCAATAATTTCCCTCATCTCCCCTTCCCAGATGACGAAGTTTGCAGAAGACCCAGAAGTCTTCCTCTTCCTGCTGAGCACGCGAGCCGGAGGCCTGGGCATCAACCTCACCTCTGCTGACACCGTCATCATCTTTGACAGCGACTGGGTGAGTGGTCGTTCACACTCGCATACGGAGGCTTTACTCAGTTTGAGATTACATGTAGAGCTGTATCACCCTGCTTGAGATTGAAAAAACGCACCCATATTTGATAGACTTGGGTCTGATTTATGTGTTTGAACCTGTATCTGATACGTGTCTTTATTTTGAACGTTATGCAACAACATGTCATCAGGGCACACATGGGCTCCACAAATGGATGGGTTATGTTAAAACCCCTTTCTGTGTGTTCATCATATGTACCCTCCTCTCCTCTCTAGAACCCCCAGGCGGACCTGCAGGCCCAGGACCGATGCCATCGCATCGGGCAGACCAAGCCTGTGGTGGTGTACCGTCTGGTCACGGCCAACACCATCGACCAGAAGATCCTGGAGCGAGCCTCCGCCAAGAGGAAGCTGGAGCAGATGGTCATCCACAAGAGTGAGCCCTGATCCTACCTCCTCACCCTAGGGTGAAACAGAGTTCCCCTGCGTTCAGTTGGGAGGATTTGGTTGATTTAAATTGGGAGGTTGATTTCAGTTGGAAGGATGAGGCTTAGAGGAACGAGCGCTTGGTCATATTGCAAAACCATATTTTGGGTTAAAACCATGTCGATGCTAGAAGTATGTTTAACTTGTGGCTAGAGATGTTACCACATTTTAGGCTTTCACTATTTCATGAGTCCCTTTTTAAAGATTTGCTACTGCTTGAAATGTCAATTGATGTTTGTTCATCCTGTGCCTCAGATAAGTTCAAGGGAGGGAAGGAGGACCTGGCCCCGGCTAAGAGCTGCCTCGACCTGGACGAGCTGATGGGGATGCTGATGGCCAGGGAGGCTGAGCGGTAAGAGACACGTCCCAGGGAAACGCTCAGCGTTTACTGTTCATGTTGTCGAGCAAAAGCTTGTCAAAAGAGACTTTCAGTGAATTCAGAACAGAACGCAGCTCCATGGTAAACAACCCGCCGTAGATTGACGGTTCTACTCGGAGACGGAAACTCTAATCCCCTGAAAGTTCCAGTGACCTAATACAGTATACAGCACATCAACTCAATTAACGTTAGATGTGCAATACTTTTTATTCTACATGGTGCGTTTAAGCAATTTTTTTCCGATGATCCGTGGCTGCCTTTGGGAATGTCGTTACACCAACGAATATTTGATTATTCGTTCATACCACCACTGATTATTCAACCATGAAAGTTAGGGGTATTCACACCTCAATCCCGCGCATGGCATCGTGTGGGTGTCTTTCAACATATATCCCCTCCTCTTGTCTGTCCCAGGGAGGTGAAGAGCACCAAGGGGGAGGTGATCAGTGACCGGGACCTGGAGGTCCTGCTGGACCGTAGCAACATGATGGGTGAGTCCGCTGCAGAACCAGCATCCTTTTACAGAGCAGAACATAATCCTTTTTGTGAGCGCATCAATAGCATTTTTTCCAACTTGTTTTGATCCTTATTGTTTCAATTGAGACCTGAAATTTTCTACTTTGTGGACAATGAAGTGCATATTCTCAATCCATGATATTTTATAAGCCAAACGTCGGGTAATTTCTTGTTGCTACCACCAGTGTGGGGCTATTATAAACCTAGAAACCACACCTGAAGCACATCGAGGGGAACAGGTAGATTCATGCTGACCGTCTCTTTCAGACAAAGGGAGGAAGAACGTGAAGCAAGAGAAGGTGGGGGTGTTCCGGGTGATGGAGGCCAAGGAGGCCTCAGAGATCCTTTTGCCCTGAGGGAGAGTCTTTGGTAAATAAATAAAACATTAACGCTGGTGTTTGTGTGTCCAGTGAAAACTTGTGTTTTTTGTATAATGTTAAAAAACTACTGTAAGTTGGCCATTTTAAGGGTCAAAAACGACTGTTGGTCTTGCTATTGACCTGTGGAAGCTTTGTCTGCTTGTTCTCCTGCGACTGAACCACTGTCCAAAATGTACAAGGGCGTATTTCTGCTAAAATAAAGTCCTAGTTGTGTGTGTAAATATATATATATATTAAAAAAGAAAGGCACATGTAATAGTTTGTGTCAATCCAGTTCAGCTATGTTCTCTGCCCATTCCAAAACCAAGCACGGTCATTTTGATTAAAGCACTTTAATGGCCCCAAAGCAAACTTGGAACATACGACTTGATATTTTATCGTTCTGTTCTGTCAAATATGTCAATAAATCCTATCTCAAATATTTGTGTGTTGGTGTCATCATGGAGGATCAGGGTGCGATGGAGAATTATCTTCTTACTTTTAATGAGGTCTCATCTTTAAATGATTGCTTTTAACACTTGATGCCAACATCAATATGCTAATGATTTCAACTATTCCTTCTGTAATAGTATATTGTTTTATATAACGTGTTTTGGCCAGTTCTGTGAATTTCACCTTTCATTTGTGGACTACTTTTGACGACTTGTTTTCAAAGCATCAGCCCATAACACACACTCTTCAAAGCCTGTGTGAGGGCGGGGCAGGCCCGGGGTGTGGTCAGTTTCATAATCTGTGATTTGTTTACTGCTGGTGGTAGAAAGCTCGGATTCTGGCACTGCCTTTCAGCACACAGGTAGGCACACAGCTTTTATCTTTGTATTGTCATTCTGTTTGCCATTTGCAATTATTAAGCCGCAACTGTAAATACATTTAAATATAAGTGCTTAAGAGATATATGATATTTAGGTCTGTAATTTGATTATGATTTAATTATAATGTTAGGCAGGCTGTCTGTCCTGTAGTTCTACCTCATGCTCTCAACCAAATCTCCGTAGACCAGGTGATCTCTAGGCCTACATTGCCAAGACGGCCGCTATACATGTTAGTTTTGTAGCCAAAATGAAAACAATGTTCCTGAAATAATTACATTTCCGAAAGTTGAAACACAAGAAGTCGAGAGAATATTATTTGTTTTCTACTTAATATGCTAGAAACCAGTCGGCCACCATGGACCGCATGAAGTTGGTCCTTCAGTATTTCCAGACCAACTCAGAGTCCATCTCCAACGGTATCTGCATTGTGCTGGCGCTGGTCAGCGTCAAACTGTACACCAGCTTCGACTTCAACTGCCCCTGCCTGCCCCAGTACAACAAGCTGTACTCCATGGGCGTGATGATAGTGCCCCCAATCATCCTCTTCTTCCTGGGCGTGCTGGTGAACCGACACACCGGCATCATGATGGACGAGTGGATGAGGCCGATCGGGAAAAGGACGAAAAACCCCGCCGTGGTTAAGTGAGTCCGTTTTATTTTCTCTTCTTTTGCTGAAAAGTTTTTTCCACGGCTTTTCTTTTTGGGTGGGGTATTTTTAAAAGCTGCTTTGATTCCTGTTTTTATTTTTTTATGAAATTGTCCTCCAAAATAAAGTTAAATCAATCATTTGGTTATCTAGATGTAACTTTAAATGAATGCTTTTAATTTAGTTTTAGTTAAATGCTCATAAAATGCGTTGAGTGATTGAGGAACGAGGAAGGCAGACCTTCAAAAATCCTATTTCAAATTGAATAGGCCTGTTTCAAATCCTGTTCCTTGTTTGCTGATATTTTGATAATTCTTTGTTTTGTTAAAGTGCTAGATGCCAGGATTTAGTGGCATCTAGCACTGGGGTTGCAGATTGCTACCGACTGAATTGATACCCCCTCCCTTTCTAATAACATAGAAGAAGCTATGGGGGCCTGTAATGATCTGTAAGGTGCCAGTATTCCAAAATTATCTGATCGACTATGACAGCATCGAGTAGCATAAAGTGTCAAATTATGAGGTTCCTTAATAGATTTATAATTTGAGTACATTGTTTAGTCTATGACGAAAAACAAAGTTTAGAAGTTAGATAGCTATTATGATGAATAATTAAAAACCCATCCTCTCTGGAGCCGTTTGTCCCTTCTGGGCTACTGTAGAGCTACATGGCAGGCTCCATGGAGGAGGACCCGCTCCCTGTGTAGATATAGAGGGTTAATGGTAAATAAGGTAATGAAAGCACAATTCCTATTTTCATGGGATTGTATACTAATTTAAACATACACGTATAATATAATATTACATTTTTGTCAAGTCTGTTCCTTAAGATGCCAATCAAATCCAAATACTGTACCTTTTAATTCCCTACAAACATGAGAATAACTAATACAGAGATCAACGGGGTATCTCCTTAGGTTTCTGTTCTCCGCCATGCTCCAGAGATCCCTGTTGGCCCCCATGGTTTGGATCCTGGTGACCCTGATGGACGGGAAGATCTTCATATGTGCTTTTAGCATGGGCGTGGACCCGAATACCTTTAACGGTACGTGGACGAGACCCATGTCAACCCTTCGGTTTCACTCAACGTTGTCTCTGTTAACCCAATGTTCAAATTACTACCTAGGTTATTTCGGGGTCATCAAAGCAGTCTAGGGGGAGTGTGGGTGATTTTCCTCTGACATTTTTTGAAATCGTTGTGTCAATGGCACCAAAATGCCCCTATCCCCACCATACTTCCACCCTTGGTTGAATCCTTTGCGGTTTCTCCTCAGGAATGCCTAACAATACTGGTCTGGACGTGCATAGACTCATGGCCAAGGTTCCCTGCAAGGAGGACGCTATCTTCAAGAACAGTTCCTTCCGCAAGGCCGTGTCACGCTACGTCCGCTGCTATTCACAGGTAGGCTGGATTTATACCTGGACACACACACACCCTCACCCACGCTCAGACATTCATGCACTCACTCAGACACACTCACACTGAGACAGAAAAACACATATTCACTCACCTACACTTGCACCTAATGTGCGAGTGTAAGTGCGCAAGTCTAATGTAAACACAAAAGACACAAAGAGTCCTACTGGTCTGCTGGCAGTAGGCTATTGGTAACAACCCCACCACCAGACTTTTGTGTTGTTCTCCTTGTGTGTTTCATACAATCAACTCAATGAGCGATTCCTTTGCGAAAAGCACCCCCTTTCCTCACCTACTGTCTCCCAAAGCTAGACAAGACCTTCTCCAAAATTACTTGTCCTCTTTTGCATGCTGTCCCCCCCCCCCCCCCCCCCCCCCCCCGCCCGCCCGCTCCCCCCTCCCCCTCCCCTCTCTGCGCGGGGGCCCCGGGCCGGGCCGC
>JAOSLM010000043.1:11201697-11211946 GCA_025629765.1 Eleginus gracilis | reverse complement strand
AGAGAGAGAGAGAGAGAGAGAGAGAGAGAGAGAGACAGAGAGACAGAGAGAGAGACAGAGAGAGAGACAGAGAGAGACAGACAGAGAGACAGAGAGAGACAGACAGACAGACAGACAGAGAGACAGCGACAGAGGGAGCGAAAATGCAGTGCTATACATACGCACACAAATAAAAAATATGCATACAAATCATAATGCACGGTATGAATTGTGAGCCGGTGACACTCACACAAGTGTGTGGTTCAGAGCAGATGATTTATGATTTATGAATTATTTTCCCCTCACTCCTCCAATGTGTGCGCCAGATGTGAAGCGAAGCTTCAGCGGCTTCAGAAAATCACTGTTTCCCTATTTCTGAAAGAAAACGTCGAGTTGGTTGATCAGTTGATGGTCCATTCGCCCAGACGTATGGAAAGTCTGACAAAAAGTTCATAAAAAAGCGCATCGACTTCTGACCTTAAATCCCACGAAAACATCAGGTAACTACGCCAATCTCTCGTGGGATAAATCTTAATCATCGCCCCCCTATGCTTTCCCCCAGCTTTGTGTGCAGGCCTGCTACCTGTCTGCCAAGATCCAATGGGCGCGGCTGGGAGCAGAGCCCACTTCTCTGTTATGACTTGCATGAGAAAGTTAAGCGAGTGGACTGAGAGTGACACGCCAGAACATCCCACCACCAGCGCCGGACTGGACTTCTTATACTTTCTGCGCTGCTTCACCCAAATCAGTTGGCATACATCTTGGCAATCTGGATTTTAAAACCTCGTCTCGTGTTTTTTTGTAATAGATTTCGCTCAAGGTATGGATTTCCCTAATTTTGGATAACATTGTGATTGATCTATAGATGCATGAATTGTGTTCATGCATTCGTGTTTTGCTCTGATGGCGTTCTGTTGTGTTTGTTCACATGCGCTCCGCTATTATTTTCTGCATTGTAAATACTTTTTTTGGTCGACTATTGGATTGCGAAGTGGACTTTACTGAGTGGTCTCCTGTGGAGCTCGATCACTTTCGAGCCTCAACGGGACTTCATCATTGATGATGGAATGAGTTATATGTCAAATCGGCATTGCGTTTACTCGTCTGGGTTTGAATATACTGGACTACTATAGGCTAAAAGGGAAGAAGTATGAGATTGTTATGAAAACTTTGATGAAAAGTAGAAGGAAAGTCTGATAAGAAGATAAAATGATACCTTTGAATTTCAGCCACAATTAAAGATCGAGGAGGAGACATGTTAGCAAAAAGGGTGTGGTGATAAAGAGGTCTTTTGTGCCCTCAGAATTCACTGGCTTCTGTTCTTTTGTTGTCATGACTTTAAAAGAGACTGAAAGTTAACCCCAAGCATATTGAAATCTCCTCTCCCTTTCATGATGGATCATGAATATAATTGTTATTACCCATATTGTCCCTATCTTAATCCGATCTGGTGGTGTTATTTAACATGAGCCATAGACAAGATGTATTCATTTGGATGTGTTTGATTTACAAAAACAAGTGAGCTTGTCTATTATAGTTGGTTAAAATTTGGTTAATGCTGTAAGCGTGGCACATGTCACACAGCATACACTAATGAGAATAAAGTAGTGTTGGTGTATTTTACTGAGAGGAATACGTCAGAAGAAGACAATAATGTCTGGAAATTTGGAATTTTATCAAACAATTTGCAACAGCAGCCTTGCTGTCTGATATCATCCTCTTTATCTATGGTTATTGACAGCTTGTATTAGAGAGAATTTATATTTCTAATTGGTAGGTTCAAGTTTGCAGCGCTATTAAATAGAATAAAAATAAACAAAGACTTTTCATCATTAGTGCAGTATGCTTGGTCTCAGCTTGAACCCAATCAGCAGGACCAATCAGTGCAGTATCATATAATATTCTAATTTTAACCATCATCACCTCTTCAGATAACGTTGGATGGACGATCTAACAACAAGACAGAGAAACTTCTCAGACATATCGGGAGAAAATGGTGAGATTCTTGCACTCACTCATCTGTACAAGTGTCCCTCATCAAAGCCAATCATTTTATTTGTGGACGAGTCAGACACTAAAGAGGCCATATCTATTAACCGTACAACTTCAAGTGCATCAGCTGCCCCCTATATTTATTTAAACTGCGCTTATCTGTGAAATATGACATGCACCCCACTTACACCACACAACTATAGAATCAAAGTGTGTTTATGTTTAAACGGATAGGATATTTATAAGGGCTACCAGTGGTGGATAAAGTGAAGTGATTGTTCTCCTCATTGCCTTGTATGGCTTTGGTTCACTGCTTAAAATGCCACCGAAGTCAACGGACAAAGTACTGCTAGAGTTGATGTTGTGGACAACAAGTGGCAAGGGGTGTTTCATTAAGAACCTCTGCTAATCTTATGATGGGTATCCAATGTGTGTGTTTTACATGAATTTACTTATCTACCACCATCAATATTTGCACTCTAAGCTATCTGTTAAGTACACTTATTAAGGTACACTTTAATAAGCGCACTGTTTGACTCAGAACTATTTACTATTACTATAACCCTGTGTAATATTTGTTCTCAAATAGCTTTGTTTGAATCAGAAGTAGTGGTAACTATACTGTAACTAAACCTGTGTACTATATTTGCACTAAGTGCTCTGTTTGAATCAGAACTAGTTAGTATTAACTGTTAATATAACATTGTGTGTATTTGCACTCTTAGAGCTCGGTCGTAAATGACAAGTAGTTGTCATTTACTGGAAATATAACCGGTGTGTATTTGCACTTTAATACAAGTTCTGCTTGAATCAGAACTAATTATTATTTATTGTAACTAACCCTGTGTATATTTGCACTCTGAGTGGCGAATCAGAATAAGTGGTAATTAGTAGTCTCAGCCTCCACCAACATGTGGAATAAAGGTTTATAAGAAAAGGCTGATTTGGCATAATTACTGTGACACATGGATGGTGGTGGATGGAGAGGTCAGAGAGAGAGATGATTATACACGTATGACACCAACACAGACAAACATATATAATCAGAGCTTATTCTGCCTTAGTCAGTGCTCTCCTACATCAAATGTTAGATCTCAAGATTAGAAGAAGTTGGAAGTTCCTCTTAGAATACAGTGAATTATATCCAACCCAGTTCTGGAAAAGAGGACCTCCAAGTGTTTGCATTATGTTGCTAGGATAAACTTCCCGGCAATTAGTAGAGTTAACCTTATTTGATATCATTAGCGGCATTATTATTCCATTCTGAAATTCAATCTGTAAAATTCCCTTTGGATCTGATTCACCTAGCAGCCATACTGATTCGTTTGGTGGGTAAACCTTCTTTAATCTTTGGGGGAACCATGACAACCCAGTTTAAGTGCATTCAAGTGCTACTCTGGTGGGGAAACAGAATGCAGAACTGAAAATAATGCATTGATTCGTCATGATTTCCAAAGATTCTGGAAGGTTTCTCCACCCGACTAATAGGGTCTATGAAGCTCGGTCTGAATCTTGGTACGCAATGTATTCCGCTGGGTCTCACTGTGGTGAATGTGTGTTTATACTGCTTATAAGCTTTGATCCTGACAAACAAAGGTTGCAATTAATCATTTAAGGCGGCTCAAGTTACAGATTCATGTTAAACCAACAAACTAAGAGACAAACATCTAAGAAACCAGAAAGAAAATAAAAGTATATATCTCAAAGTCTGGAGTGAGTGACTCATTCTCTCTTTTTTGTGTGTCTTTTTTAAATCTATCAGTCTTGACAGAAACTATAATTTCCTCGAGCAGACTGGCTTCCCTGCCTCCAAGTGAGTTCCTTCATCCTTTTCTATTTACTTTCAGTCCGTTTTAAATATAAACCGACTACTGTTGGGATGTCGGGGGGGGGTGGGGAGGTGGAGCGGTGAGGGTAATAACCCTCTTTGTTTGGATGTGTGTGTCTCTGTTGCTAGAGGGAACCAGTGGATCAAATCACAGGAACATGTCCAGTGGTGGAGGAGGAGGAGGCGGAGGGCTGGAGAAGAATGTCTTAACCCAGAACAGCGGTGGAAGTTTTTTCTCTTCAAGTGAGCAAGGAGCCCTATAAATCATGAGCTGTGTGCGGGAGGCTGTGTGCCTCCTTCGGTGTCTGACGCTGCTCCTTGCCAGTCAGTAGGGGGATGCCGGTTGTTTCATTGTTTAAGAATGTGCTGCTCATGCTACGAAGGGGAGTAGAGTTGAGTATTGATGTTTGGTTCCCAAAATCAACATTTAGAATGTGATCATTTTAAACATTTAAACCAGTCACCCTCCTTCAGGGTGTCAACATCCCACATATCTGGAGAGTATCAATAACAGTCTCGTTAAGATGATCTTTAAATGACATGTGGATGACGTACATATGTGTGCGCTTTACTAAAGGAAACCCCCAAGAACCAAAAAAAATGAAAGGGAAAAACGGTTGAACCTAAAGTTACAGTAAACCCCTTAAAAGGTTCCAGCTGTCACGTGGTCTAGTGCACTGACCGGTATTAACCTCCCTCCCCCAGCCTCCGTGGGCGTGAACGCCAGCAGCAACTACAGCTCCTCTTCGGGGGTCTACCTCGGGGGGGACTCCTCCGGCGGCGGAAGCGGTAGTCGCGGCGTGGGAAGCGGTCGCTACGGCGACCTGGACGACTACGGCAGCGGCGGGAACAGCAGCGGCGGCTACGTGGTGACCTCCGTGTCCAAGGTCAGGTCCAGCTCCTCCGGTGGCGGCGGCACCGGGAGCGGGCGGAGGCTGCAGAGCGCCGGCCTGGCGGGGGGGCCATCGCCGTCGTTCCGTGACAGGAAGAACATGACGAGCCGCTCCGGGGGCTACGAGGGTGAGGAGGCCTGGGAGCCGTGGGATGGATGCCCAGTTGGCGTCCGGCCTGGCACATTCTGGGAAGGAGAGGGAGAGAGAGAAAGATAAACACAAGCATGAGTCCAATAATACAGGGAGATCAGCGCAGGTCACAGGAGCGCAGTTCGCACCTCTCCTTCTGTGGGTTGTTTCAATTTTTCTTTCGTCTTCTAGGAAGTTCCAGCGGCAACTCCTCACCAGAATTGTCCCGCAAGGACTATGGAAACTATTGTGAGTGAGGATGGGAAACAACAGCGATTAACTCCTGTCTTTATGTTGTGGCAACTTGTGGATCAACGCTGACGATACTCTGTCTGTCTGTTTGTCTGTTTATTTGCCTTCCTGCCTGAGTGTCTGTGTGTGTGTGTATAGATATGCTTGTGTAGATACATCTGTGTACGTACATGTATATACAGTACATCACGTGTGTGACTTTGTATGTGCGTGGGCTAACATGTGTGTTTATCTTTTCAAAGGTGCCAGTGGCGCAAGAGGGCGGAGCCAGAGCCGAGGTGAAGTTCGATTCCCTTCATCAAACGCACTCTCTCTCTCATCAAACACACTCTCTCTCCTTCCTCTGTGGACGTGATTAAGAGCTGAACAAATAAAACAGACTCCGCTCTCCTCCCATTGTTATTATCTCTGACCAATCCTCCGCTTTTAGAATGTGGTGGGAGGGGAAGTATTATACATCTGGATGTCTTTTAATTCTGTCCATCTCATCATGTTTTTTTCTCTCTCTTTTTCCCCTCTCTTTTGGTTTATAGAGAGTGAGATCAGAGCCCGCCTCCAGAGTGCCTCTCCCACAGCCTGCAGATGTGAGCCAATCAAACATCAGCCAGTTTTTGTTTTGTAATGTTTCACACACACACTAAAGCCATGCTTTAGGGACATACCTCAGTGTTGACTCTATGGGAGTGTTGCTAGTAATAAAATGCTTTAGCTCCATCTTTTATCAATCTCTTTATGAGATCCAGCGGCTTGGGTGAGTTTATGAATAAGAGATGGAGACAATCCCTTTGTTAAACAAATTCACACAGGTCCCATTCATACTGTATTGTTGTACATTTGTATTGGTTCCCACCTAAATATTTCCAATAACAAAAAGGTTTATTTAAGTAATTACAGGTTAAAGACTTGCTCTCTTCTTTACCTGCCTTGTCATGTTAACCCATCAAGATTGTAGATCAACCAAAAACCCAGAACCTCTACCTTACTCAAACCGATGGGCGTTGCATGTAGTTAGGAATTCATTCATCACACACTTTAGAAGGTGGTTTGTGGGGCCGTGAGTCAGCTCTGTGCAGTCCTCGCTAGGCTAATGACCCCGTGGTTTCCAGGGACGGAGCTAGATGATGTGAAGAGGCTGCTGAACGCAGGGAGGTCCAGCAGCGTGAGCCCCACCCGTTCCTCCACCCACTCCACCACCCTGCCGGTCCCCAGGAAGGCCACGGCCGAGGCCCGGGTCAGCAGCGAGTCCTCACAGACGGGTAGCTGCAGACACACTCACACTATCAGAACCAGTCAGGCGTATTTATAGTCTGAGATACTCAGAACCGAGAACCAGTCTTGTGTATTTATAGTCTTGATCTACTCACTCACTAAGAGGACCTTATCCGCTAACCCATACACGCACATATTCAAATAAACACATTCAGACAAGGACACATGCAAACACACGCACATACAACTACACAAATCGCTACACCAATCGCAACAAACATACGCCTACGCAAGTGAAGTCTCGAACACAACCTCTTAGCTAATCTCCTTCTTGTTTTTATTTTCACTGCAGTTTCGACCAACTTTGAGACCAAACCCAGATCCGGCACGTTTCCCATCGGCTTCACCAACGGCTTCACCAACGGCCATCACGACATGGCCGTGCAGACGAGCCAGTCCGCCCAGTCCGCCGCCCAGTACGGCTCCGATGGGCTGAAGGTGTCCCAGTTCGACAGCGGTTTGAAAACCAACCACTACGACATGAACGGGAAACTGGGCCAATACGACACTTTGAAGTCCGGTATGTACGACTCCACCGTGACGTCCGACCACTACGACTCTGGTATCATCCCCGGTATATTCGTGGGCACCGCCAAAGCCGGCCAGTACAACGGCGGCACCAAGTCCAGCCAGCAGTACGAGATGACCACCATCAGGTCCTCCGTCGGCCAGGACTCCAGCGCCCGGTCGGGCTACGGCTACGACGGCACCGGCCGCTCGGGTCAGTACGACTCGGCCACGCTGGACGCCAGCGCCCTGCCGCTCTTCAACTGGTCAACCAACGCCCTCCTCACCTCCCCCACCACCGCCACCTCCCCCGCCTCAGCCAACGTGGCCGCCGCCGCCGCCGCCACGGGCAGTACCAGCAGCAGCTACGTATACCAGAGCAACACCAACAACATGGGGGGCACCGGCCCCATCATCGGCACCACCCCGTCCTCCCTCTCCGGTGAGAGCGCCCGTGAACGCGTGTCACGTGCACCAGCAGCCATTGAGACCCCTGTGGACATGTATTAGCACGCTGGGCGGGTTAACGACGCGATTCGATAGGTCGTAAATACAAAGTGTCGGATCTCCTTCATCATAGCTGAATCGTAGTAATAACATACATTTAGAACAGTTCATCCTGTTTTCTTTTTGATGTAATTTGATCATATTATATTACAAATTACCTATCACATGATCCCCGTGTTTTTGATTTCCCAACAACTTAACAGTAAAAGCCCTCACAGTGACATTTCAGGTTATGTAAGTGCAGAGATGAGTATGTTATTTTAATCAGTGTGTCTCTGTTTACAGTCTACGGCTTCCAGAACAATCTGGGACCTACTTCGAGCACTGTGCTAACTACCAGCGGCGCTAACGTCACTGCTAGCACAGGGGGTAAGCTTAACTAAGCTGTCTTTTGTACAATGCTATTTAGTGCTAATTATCAAAAAATTATAACGAATGCTAATCGTATTTATTCCCTGTATGTGACCTTAACATACTGTATGTGTGTGTGTGTTATCAGGGTATGGAGTACAGAAGAATGTCTCCAGCGGTGGTCTCCTCAGCACTGGAGTCTCTGGAAGTATGTTTAAAGGACCCCAATTACTTCATAATGTAATGATAATAATAGAGAACTAATGATAAATGACTACTGGTTACACTTTACAATAAGGGCACATTAATCAACCATTAATTAACATAAGTTAATGCAGTAATAAGCATTAACTAACAGTTAATTAACAGTTAACTAATGGTCTAGTAATCATGTACTAATGGTGTTAATTTTAGCTAATGGTGATCAAGGTAACTAAGGTAATGGTATTCATATTGACTAAGGTATTAATCTATACATTATTTTATATGATTTAACCTAAGACTAACCACTATGCTAATACTATATAACAATGTTTATTGTTGCATAACCAATACATAAACAACCAACTTATTGTGAAGTGCTACCCTTCTAATAAGAGTAGGCTTTATAATCATGATATTAATCATAATGCACACATGCATCGATCATAAGACCAATCATAATTCAGCAGAACAAGTTTCGACACAATTTATTAGTCCTTCCATCACACCTGTTCACCTCATTTCACCTTCACTTTCTTCTTTTGATTATAATTAATGTTTAGCTTTTCTTGATATGATTTGTTTTTGTTCTGCCCTTCAGCCACAAGAGGTCAGACAGAAGATTCGTACAAGAAGGATTTTAAATACGTGATCTTTGACAAGGAGAACGTTGTAGCCAATAAGGACACAGAGGTGTTGATCCTCGCAAAGGACAGCGGCAAGCAGTTCACCAGCAGCGGCATTCATCTAGGAAGCGGTCAGTCACTTGCTGCCCCCTTGTGGACAGATTTTTAATTGTATTTATATATATTTTATTATAAACAATACTTTTTAATCTTATTTGAATAACCGTTTAAATTATTATCTAACAACATCTTAATACTCATTAGAAATAGGTCCCGTAGCTTAATTAAAGCAAAACACTATTATATAAGAGAAAGGATTTGGAATATGCAGATTTAATTAGTTTAATTGAATTATTTAACTTAGTTCAACTTTTATACGTTCTTGACTTTTGCATTTGAATCATCTGATTTGCCTTTACAGGCTCTATTTCCGGCGACTCCATAAAAAAGGAGAAGATGGTTTCCAGCTATAGTGAAGGAACTCAGATGAAACAAGCCGGTGGCAATTACTGTAAGGAAAATTAACCAGTGTTAAAAAACTATATGAATTGATTAGAGCATAAAAGCTGAATAACAAATCGTTCTAACAGATGGATCGTCTGGAGTTCTTATGAAAGACAAGGCAACGTATGCAGGTAGGTCGATATATTATTTGGCTTCAATCATGCATTTAGCATGAATTATACTTTTGTGTTTACATAATAATAATAATAATAATAATAATAATAATAATAATAATAATAATAATGATAATAATATTTTTATCATTATCTTAAATTATCTTAAATTTGTTTTCTTATATTTGTATATTTTTCCACGTTAAATACTTTCTCTATATCTTACCTTGTGCCTATAGTCTACACAGCAGGCTCACATTGCACCTATTACACCTGTGTGTATGTGACCCATTAAGTTAAGTTGCGTGGCTGCTGACCATTGAAAGCAGCATGCTGATGACTCTAATGAACCCCTGATCAGAGATCCGTGAGGACGACGGCTGTGGAGGAGGAGGAGCCTTCTGCTGCTGCGCCGACTCCTGCTGCTCCTGGTGGAAGTGGCTGCTGGGCCTCCTGCTCCTCGCCCTGCTCCTCCTCGGACTCCTCTTCGGACTCCTGGCCATGGGTGAGTCAGGGGGGAAGTGGCGGGGTTAGGTGATTAATGAGTTTGTTTGGTGGTTAGTTCGAGCTGGCAGGTCATTTGTTTGTTGGCTGGTAAGTTAGTGGGTTAGTTGTTTGATCTCAGTAAGTTTCCTGAATTTACCACCTTAAATGTTATCTTAGTAAGTTAATTAGTCAGCTAGTTAGTTAGTAAGTAAGCAAATTGTTTATTAAGTTAGGTGGAGATTTTAGGTCGGGGTTGTGAAACATTTGGCCTATTCTAAATAAGCATGTCTGCTCTGGAAAAGGAAATGAACCAAGACGGTTATTAAAAACAAACGAGTTAGTGTCTGGACCTCGGTCCTACCCTTGTGGAACGCTTGCTCACACTGGGACAGACCGGGGAGGACAGATTCACATGATGGTAACAGCTTTAACACCAGGAAATGAAGACCTAATCAAAGCTGACAAAGGGCGGGGTCACATGACACCGGGACCACAGACACGTCTGGCTCCCATTGTCAGTTGGACCTGTTCCAGATTACATCATTGCCAACAGTCTCTCTCTCTCTCTCTCTCCCTCTCTCTCTCTCTCTCTCTCTCTCTCTCTCTCTCTCT
>JAOSLM010000043.1:10990978-11006292 GCA_025629765.1 Eleginus gracilis | reverse complement strand
TCTTTACGGAGATTTTCCCAACTGCATAAAACAAAACCAGATCATTTTCGCCCGTTTCGGCTCCGTGTGGACGGGGCCAGACTGTACACCATAAAGACGGACTGTTGCATGTATTTTTTGTACCATCTATAGTTGGACTGGGTAGACTGGGCTTTAGACAGACTACAGCACCCATAGAAAGACTGTACCATCTAAAGAAGGAATGTACCACCTATGGGCAGCCTCTAGAGTCAAACCATACCGACTCTCACCTTTGGACATTCTCGGACTTGGCTACCTCTCATCGGATTCTACCACAGGTGGACAGGGCAGACAGACTTTTATATGTAGACAACTTCAAATGGGATTCTTTATATATGTTGTATATATGTTGTGTATATATATATATATGCGTGTATATATGTTTTTTAATTGGTGAATATGTGGTATTAATTTCCCAATATTATATAACTCCTATAATCATATAATACTGATGCATCATGTATCACTATAAAATATTTCATAGTGTAATAAGTGGTATTCATGGCACAAAACAATGAAATACTTTTCCAGTTAAACACCTCCCAGACTTTAGTTTGACATCTTTCCGTCCGAGTCAGCTTCCCCCTGTTGCCGTCTCCCTCATTTATTTATTTCCTCCCAAAATATAAAAATATTTCTGACACATCTCTCCTGAAGTACATCTCGGACCCTTAAGTGGTGTCCACTCAGCTCCCAGTCTGGGAGGAGAACCCAGACCTAAGCCCATCTGACAGACACCCGTTGTCCTTTATCTCTGGGCCTGAAAGGGGGATTCTCAGAAGACCCACATCCAGCTGCACTTCGGGGATGGCATTAAGATCACCTACTCCAACCTGAGCCGCACCAGCGACGGCATCAAGCACGTCTACAGCGCCACCGGGATCTACAGGGTGACCGCGCTCGCCGAGAACAGCCAGGGGTCCGACAGCAGCACGCTGTTCCTACACATCACCAGTACGTCCCCACAGGGAGAGAGATGAAATACCCCCGCTGAGTCACTCTGGCCGTGGGGGAGATAATGGAGAGATCGACCGCTGGAGAGTCGATTCTCGATTCCGATTCGCTTCAATGCTGAGAATCGATTAAAAAAAATAAACAGAGTTGGGGTTTGACTTTCCACTACATACTGTGGAATCGAAAAAGATAAATGATTAGTGAAAGGCCTTGTCTTTACCAATCTGTGTTTGATTCCTTTGGTCTGATTTATCTCACTGGGTGCATGTGGGGATGGGGTATCAAAGATGACGGAAATATTACACCGATTTTATTTCATAAAATATTTGGAGTCTATACGATAAATTATATTCAAATCGAAGTTGGAAATTATTCCAAGAAATCGGGACCCTTCATCCCTTCAGCCCTCGTAACAGTCCATCTAGCTGTAAAGTTCAGTGCGTGCGTGTGTGGGTAAACGTCGGACTTTCCACTTAGTTGGCAGTCAGGCTTTATCTTACAATCGCAAACAAACTCAATCATGGGTTGACAACCGGCTCAAAAGTTCGTAAACAAATTAAATGAAACATTAGATTTATATCTTCTCATTTCTCTTTGCTGGCCCCAACCTGTGGCTGTCGATCATTTCATGGATTTTCCAGCTGTTTTAGTTAACAAGAAATCAATTTTCATTTCAGAAAAAAAAAAAAAAAAAAAGAAAGAAACCTGGAGCCTTGTGAGCTTTGACTCTTTTTGTAGAGTGCTCAACTGCCTCCACTGTATATACTGTATTTATATATTCCATTGTGGTGGATAAACATCTTTAGAAGTAGTTTGTCTGTGTTGCCCGTTGTTGACGCTGTAAGCAAATGTGTGTGGGTTTGTGTGCATAGTGTGTGTGTGTGTGTGTGTGAATGTGTGTTGGGGTTGGTGTGGGAATATGTGTGTGTGTGTGTGTGTGTGTGTGTGTGTGTGTGTGTGTGTGTGTGTGTGTGTGTGTTTGTATATATAATGTATGTGTGTTTATAGATCTTTGTTTATAACGTATGTGTGTGGAATGTGTGTGTACAATGTATGTGTGTGGGTTTGTGTGCATATTCTGTGAGGAGGCGTCAATGGGTGTCTTCGTTTTTGTGCGTGTGTCTGTGTGTATAACTGATGTGTGTGTGTATACAGTGTATGTGTGTGTAATGTATATGTGTGTGCGCGCCTCAGGTCCAGTGGAGCGTGTTCATCTCTCAGCTCCCATGGTGGTGAGCAGGCAGAGGGAGGTCAACCTGACCGCTGTGGTGTGGCCCAGCCACTCCAGGACACTCACCTTCTTCTGGTGGTTCGACAACAGCTCCGAGGTAACGATCGCCATCGACATCCCCCGCCGCCCACCTCCTCCCGTCCTCCCTGGTCCGATACCGGGGGACCATCCTCTGCTAACGCTTTGCTCCAGCCAAGCTTCCGGTGAACTGAAGAAGGAAAAAAAAGAAAACGGAATATGTGTCTGTTTGAGTGCTGTTGGTTTGTGTTGACCTCCTCCAACCCACCCCCACTTACCCGCTGCTTAAACAAAAGAAAGAACAAAACAAAAAGAGCTGGGAGACAAGAAAAGCAACAATATACCCTAACATTTTTCACTTTGGCTTTTGTGTCCTCCCCCTTCTCCCGTTTGAAAAAACCAACCAACAACAACAACAACAACAACAACAACAACAACAGCCGCTGATAACCTTGGAGGGAACTGTGTCCCACACCTTCCAGAGCGAGGGGACCAGTAAGGTGACAGTGCAGCTGTCCTCTGGGGGAGTCGTCATCCAGGACTCAAAACATATAACCGTCAAAGGTGAGCCAGAGAGACACACATGGAGAGAGAGACCGACAGACAGACAGACAGACAGACAGACAGACAGACAGACAGACAGACAGAGAGAGAGAGTAAAAAATGTGGCAGAATAACCTTTTAATTGGGAAGGGGGCAATCGATGTGAACATGAATATGCGAAAAGGAAAAAAGAGGCACTTGAAGCGAAGCGCTTACGTTGAAAGCGCTGCCGTGTTAATGTCAAACACAGGCCATGTCTAATGAGCAGAATGTCACGCTCCGTGAACACCGTATCTCCGACAGCAATTAACTTTGACTCCCCGAAAATAAAAGACACACTTAAACTACATGCAGGGATTATTCAGAAATCTAATTATAAAAGAGGCAATTCAACTCGACGACACATCGTGTTTTTTTTTTACGTTGAATGTTTTTTGCACTTCCCACCAGAGCTCTTCAAGTCGCTGCTGCTGTCGTTCTCGCCGGCGCTCGACGACCACAACCCGGACATCAGAGAGTGGAGGGCTGACGTGGGGCGGGTGGTCCGGAGAGCCCTGGCTCAGGTACAGCCCCCTCATACACCCAGTCACCCCCTGGAAGACCCCCCTCATACACCTGGTCACCCCATGGTACACCTGGACCCCCTCTGTCCACCCTGCCTCCTATGCCCGGTCACCCCGTGTAAACCTGGACCCCCCCCCCTGGTAGACCCTGTCACCCCCTCCTAACGCCCCCTCCACCCATGGCCCTCCAGGGGCCATGATCCACAACAGCAGTTTCTCTAATGGCTTCTAAAATGCTTCTCAATGTGACTCATGTCACATCCTGGCATGTCCAAATGGCAATGTTACATTTTACAATGCTCTAAACCAGTCAATTAATTAATTACTCAATGAACCATCAATTCATTATTAAATCAATCAATAAATCAGTTTGTCACAAAATGTATCAAACAACCAATTAATTCATAAGTAAATCCATCAACCAATAAGATATAAACTCACTGAACCCACTCATCAATCAGTCCATCGCGGCTGAGGGAAGAGAGAGAGAGGAGCAGTTGTTATGCTGCCCAGACGCTTCCGGTGGTCATGTATTTTGCACAAGCAGCCTCATCCTTTTTATGCAGAATCCTTTAGTGTTTGTCGCTACGCGATGGGAAAAGAATTCACTGCTACCGGCTGTTTCATTGCATCTCTACTGTATTATTCAAGAATGTTCTGATTATTAAAGAATAATGTTGGAAAAAGCTGTCCTTCCTTGGAGTATCCGGCTAAAGATACAAAGACTGTATTCGTCACTCTCACTTTATGTGTAGTGAAATGCTGGTACGGGAAACTTTGCATGCTGTACAACATTAAATGAGAAGCTAAAATGTATAATATATAGGAAAAAAATCGATACATGTGAAAAATAGAGAACCAACCCTCCAACCCCTCCCATCAGTTTTCTTAATCATGTAAAAAAATGTGACCTTACCCGACTCTCCCTGCTGCCTGTGGGCTGAATTCTATTTAGTTTGAACCAGGATTTTTCTGGCAGGGTTTACCAGGAAAATATCAAGTTCTTTCATATCATAAAGAAAATAAATGAATTTCCTACTCATGCCACTCCCATTGTCAGAAATTTAAGTAATGTTTTTATTTATGAAAATGAACATAGGTTTATGATTGTTATTGTCTCAATCAATGTTGAATGCAAGAGCTTTAGCAGGCTGCAGTTTACTTTCTGGCCAAAGGGGCCAGTAACAAGAAGGCATTTTGAGTACTTTTAACCTTATCCTTCTGTTATCTTTATCCTATGGTAACTTGTGGATGCAGGCGTCCGGCTTCCCAGCGGATCGGCTCCTGGTGTCGCTGTACCCTGGCCTCCCGACTGTAGGGGAGCTGTTCATTCTGCCTGACACGCACACGCAGTCTGAGCACAAGAAGAGCACACGGGAAGCGCTGGAGAGGGTACGGAGACATTTCCTGAAAGTCCTTCAAGGACATGACCGCGGTTAAGCTTAGCTCTGTCTGGATGTTGTGGATTGTCCTTTTAATGTTACATTTTTTTCCTCCTTGCCCATGAGACACACTGTGAAAGACCTTGTGCTTGAAGTGTACTGAATGAATGAACCTGCCTGGGCCATTTGCGTTCTGCTCATTTTACCATTAAATATTATTGTCTGGGGTTTGACTCTTTGTATGTGTGTATGTGTATGCGTATGTGTGTGCGTCTGTGTTTTGATGACCTCAAACAGGTGTCGCACACGTTCGTCAACGTCCTGAACCAAGGCTTGATCCAGTTTGAGCTAAAGCCTGAAGTACGCATCATTGTGTACATGATGCACCAAACAATGGGTGAGTTTGGTTTTAAAGCAAAGTAAAATACATTCTCTGACTTACTATAAAGTCGATATACAGACGCTCTCATCCAAATCCACTCTAAGTGAATTCAGATACAGGTGGTGTATCCTCCATTATCAATGATGCCTACAGGTTAGTCGGCGAACATTAGGGATAAAACCAAGGATATTAACAACAAGACTCTCCTTTCCACCACGAAACCTAACCCTAACAGCACCAACATCACCTCAGAAGAAACAACTCTTACACACACACACACACATACCAACGCACACAATCTGCTAAAGATTCATCAGTTATCTCCAGGATGTTATGACATGTATTATTTATTTATACATGTCTTTGTTTTACAAGGCTCCGTATTGCCCCCTCATGCACTGAAGGCACGATGAATGTACATCAAGATTTTCCCTGGCAGTTATCGTAAATAAACACAACTTACCATAAAATGTGGACGCTTCCCTCTATCTCTCTGTCCGCGTCTCGTCAAATACTTTATGTAGCCGGGGCACACTTTGGATATCAGGTCTTTGTGAAAACAGGTGATCAATGTGATGATTGACACGCAAGGTATTTGATATTCAACCGGGGTCGGTCAATGCGATATTAGCATATGGCTAAAACGCGTGGACAAGCGGGGCCGGTGTCGGCTTTACCCTTTTCATCCACCAGCAGATCCGTCTTCATTGGTTGTCGGAATACAAAAGGTCTGGAGGGCCTACAGAGATGATCCCCCAAAGGTCACACCCTTCATGGAGATCTTCTAGGCGGAAGGAGGGGGGTGGAGGTGGAGGATGGGAAGGACCTGTGATTTCAATATCACACCTCAGCACTTTAAAAAGCATGACTAAGCAAAGAACCGCTGTATGTGGGAGCCCTGTGGAGAGAGTGTCCTTATATTGGCCCCTGGGGATAATTCTTTAAAGGGGCCCCCTAGGTCGTCCCCAAAGTAATAAAAAAAGAAGACAATCACACATCTAAACATGTCCGACTCAAAAGTCTGATGTATATTATGCCGCGCAAATATCACGCTTATTGGATTTTTCTGGCTTTTTTCCAGAGCCGCTTGTGAATTCGGACTCCATCCACAGTGGGCCGGCCCTGCTCATGCTGCTGTCGGTGGTGGTCGTGGGCCTCGCAGCATTCTTCATCTACAAGTTTAAAAGGTGTCCTGCCGTGTGCCTACTCATTTCAACAATGTCTTGTATCCTCACACCCATAGGTTTTGATCCCTAGCGTTGGAAGGATCACTCACTAATTAGAAACCAGAGATGTGGGGATGACGAACATTTCAGAGAATGTTTGGAGGATATATATTTGGAATTGAAAACGCTTTGCAAACTTGGTTCTGAAAGGTGCGACGCAAACAGACATTTAATAGAATATAATAGCATACCCTGATACAGATAACAAAATGTATAACGATTATTGCTAACAATTTACAATTAATGCAACATTCCTTAACCATTAATCAACATTAGTTAATGCAACAATAAACATTAACTAACAGTTACAGTTAACTTATGTTTGGTATTCATTAACTCATGGTGCTCATGTTTACTAATGGTGTTCATGTCAACTAAGGTATTCATTTATACATTATTTAATATAGTTTGGGTTAGGGTAACCCTAATCTCGGATCCAGCAGATCCTCTGGGGGGAGATGGCACAGAGTCTGAAACTAGAAACTGCAAAGGGCAGAGTTACGTTATGGTTATGGCAATATGTTATAACCATAATGGTTATTTTTTATGGAACTTATCTACTGAGGAAAACATTGTGTGTATTTCTACAGTTGCCAGTTTACACAGTTATTTAGAAGCCTTTAGACACATTGAAAAGTTTGCTATTGCTCTCCGAGTTTGTGTTTGCCAATTATGAACAGATTCACAAGGCTCCTGTTCATTATGAACAGACCCTGATTGGTTCAGCTCGAATGAGCTGGAGATCAGACTGTAGATATAAATCCTAAGTCTGATTTGTAGGACTAGGGTTACTCATGAACCCTAACAAATGCCTACACTAAAGAATAATGCTTATTACTGTATTAAGTAATGTTTATTAAGGGTTGATAAATGCACCCTTATAAGCGCTACCAAATTATTATCATCATTGTTATCATTTCACTATTTCTGTGGTTAGGAAAATCCCCTGGATTCACGTGCAGGCCGAGGACAGCCAGGAGAAGGACCCGGAAGTGATCAGCACGGTGGGTCAGAACGACAGCATGTCAAAGGTCAAGCTCAGCGAGTTCCCCTCCCAGAAGGACCTCCTGGAGAAAGAACTGGAGATCAGGAGTAGAGGTAGGTGTGAAGCTCCCTTAATCTAGGATGGAGTTCCCTAAATCTAGAGTGAAGCACTTCTAAGGCTTTGTTCTAAGGCTAACTCCTTTTCTAATAAGCTGATGATATTCATTCCTTGAGCTTCGAGCGGCAGTGTTTCAACAATTGAAACAGTGGCTAAAATGGCGATCAAGGGAAACATCTGGCAGGGAATGTGTGTTGAAACATGGGCTATTGGAATTCAGCCTAAATCTAGCGTGAAGCTCTCTTAATCTAGAGTGAGCTCACTAAATCTTGAGGGAAGCTCTCAAAGTCTAAAGGTTGAATTATCCTATAATTCCATGTTGAGCAGCCACCGTAGATACACTGCAAGTTATTTTATCTATGATCCTGCATCGGGGACTTTGACATCTGACGAACAAACTAATTCAGTCAACATCTGGTAATCGCTATAATGTGAAGATGATGTTTAGTACAAATTAATATACATTCAAAAGTGAATGCACCAAAGTGATCAAAGTGAAAAAGTTGAATTGACTGTTGGAGCAGACTGAAATGAAAGGGCTTCAAGCTGGGTTGGTATTTGTTCCGGCATTACAAATGAGTGGCGGTGAATGCCGCCACTCAGTTATGCTTAACCCAAAATTCTCATTCTCAACCTCAACCAGTATCGGAATAACAGCAGAAACATATTCAGTAGCATGTCTTTCAAATTGTCAGCATGAATGAAATTAACATATTCAATTAACTCAACTCTTTTGTCCAAAGCGACTCCATCAAAGTCATACATGCAATATCGGCTCAACTTACAATACGTTTGTGGAACTGGACATTGCAATGCAAGTAAGAGTTGTTTACAATCAAAATATATAAACAAGCGTTATGACAACAACAATCACAAGTCAGCTGGGATTGACAACCCAATTACCAACATGTCCGCCTCCCTCACAGTATGGTTGATCCGCCTGGTCATGCGTCTCCAACTTCTACCAGTCTTCCCACTGTTTAATTTATTGTAAATCAACATTCTTGTCGCAGAGTATTCACCCACCGATATTCGGATCGTAGGAGCGTAACGTAAAAGAACGAGGAGTGTGAGGAGGCCAGCATGCCGTCCGCCCGCCTCTCCTCAACCGTGCGATCAAATGACTGCGCCAAAGTATGTTGGCTTTCACCACACGTCCGACTCGCCTTCGACAAAGTTGACCAAATAAACAAAAGCTAAAACTCCCGCTGAGAGCAGTTTAAGCATAGCGCTGGCGTGTCTATTTGTGTGCGTGTGCGTGCACATCGTTTAAATGATGCACCTGCCTTGGTCACAAATGAATAATGTCAAGTTGACAAAGCAAAGATTTTATTGGGGGGGGGGGGGTGCTGATACCGGATACCTGTGGTGATCGCTCCCAGAGGAAACACAATTGGACCCCAGCTGCCAGCGGTGAAGTGTGCTTGACAAGAGCAGCTCCACGTTGATCCTGACTGTCCAGCGATGGGAACCACAGGGCCACTTTTCTGGTCACTCAGCACTTTACCCCTTTTCTTTTCTTTTTCCGCCACTATATTTCCCTTCACTTTTCTCCCACGACCTTGCAAACTTCTAGTTTTTTTCTTTCTGCGTGGATTGTCTTTTCCAAACTATTTATTCTCAAAGGGGCATAGCAGCGTGTGACTTCAGTTTCGTGCTAGGTTGATTAAATAAAGTTGCTTCCGGCTGCGAAAGCTCCTGCTAATAGATTTCATTACTGTGTGCAGAATTTCTGGCCGAGGCACAGATAAATAAGAAAGACAAACTTAACGTACGTTATAATATCATATCATACGAGGTAATGTGAGCAAATTCACCTAAAGGTTAATATCATGTAAATGTCATATATTAAGGATACTTAATATATGTGTTTTTAATTTAGCTGCCACTGTCAAGCTGACATTTTAAATCCACCACTGAGGGGTAGGATATAATGTAGTCGCTATGGCGTTCGACTCCCAGTTGAAAGTGACACTGGGTTCAATTTGCGTAGGCAATCTTACCTGTAGGTATCCTTGAGCAAGATGCCCCCTAACCCCTATCTGCTCCTTAAGGACATGCATCTCATTTACTGTGAGTCGAATTAAGTGCAAAGTAAGTGTCTTCTAAAGGATGTATATAAAGCCTGGTTTTCTATTCAGATACATGGCTACAATAACTGGTAGGTTGATATTGAATTTCAAGATAAACTATCCTTTTGATAGTGACTCAAATATGTTTTGCTTTTCCTCACTTCAGCCCTATTATTGTTTTTGTGTCGCTGTATTCCCAGGAGGAATGGGAAGAAACATGGAGAGAGTGATCACAAGGGAGTTTCCGAACTGCACTAACGTCTGACGCGGTCGTAGTCAGAGAGTAAGTACAGGGTGGTTGGTGTACTGATCGGGATGAATGATGTTTTGCTTTTACAGAACGTGTTCATCAAACACTGTTTTCTGCATTGGGACGCCACTTTTTCATTCATAGATTATCATGAATATTATTATCGTAAAGAAGAAACAAGTATTCTACAAAGCTGGACTTTTAACGTGTAAATACGTAGAATAAAAAAAATATGTAGTCACGTGTGTTATTATTATGAAGTGATCTATGACGGAAGAATTTTACACCACAAACAGGATAAGGGAATTGGGGAATTGGCTAATGTATGTGGAACCCTTTTGGATTTCCAGAAAGGTGTGGCTATATATATAAACTTATATTGTATATTTAGTTGATTTTCAGGGACGGGAAATGGTTCCCCCATGATCTCTTAGACGCTGATACATAGTGAATACATGTCATTGATGAATTGGCCATGGACGCCTTTCTACTAGGTGTTTCAATACATGTACTGTACAAAATAAATGATGGAATGTAAAAAATATATTATTCAGTATATTTACTTCTTGTTATATTGCAGGGCCCAATGAACAGGCAAAATGGCTACCGTTATTCTCGTTTTCAATTCCTTTGTTTTATTTACTGTAGCACGCCTAGTAATCTTTGGACACATACACTCACACATACACAGTGTTCTTGGTGATTTTAAAGTTGACTAAAGACAAAGAATGATCAAAGATTTTGTTTTTCTAGTTGTGCGGTCGTGCATGATATATCAAATGGCTCTTTTCGGTTCTTGTTAACGTGAACATTCACTTGTTTTGGATCACATTTCTTACTGTGAACAAATAATTGTTTTCAAATTGTTTTCAAATAAATGTATTTTTTTATGGAATTAGGTTTGTTGTTATCGTCATTATTGATAGGATTGAATATCGTTTTAATGCGTTTCCCTTGGTCTCTTGTGCGGAAGAACAACTAGAGTGTGAACTGATGCAATTCCCTTTGTTTCTAACACAACACTAATGAATGTCAGCCCGAGGATCTATTCGTCTTAATCCATCCGACCACGTGGTCTCAGACTCTCACCATATTATGGTCTGGACAAGCCATTTACACAGGGCTTAGGCATTGTATTTGCCCTTAAACAACCCAAGGGCCAACTCTGTTATGAGATTTCTGTAAAAAAAAATAAATAATTGTCTGTGGCATGGCATTCCCAACGGGGCACTGATGTTATTACACACTCTGCTTTAAATCAGAGTTGAGCGTCAATAAAGCCACACAAAGAAGAAGAAAAAAACATGATTTTAACAAATACAAGTTTTCCCACTTCGATGCCCTTTGTGCTAGTGGGAAAAACAACAACACACGTATTATGTTCTGTAAAACAAAAGGTCACGAAAGATGGAGGAATGAGTGTGACGTCTTCGGTTGCGCTGTTGCTCACACCCTGCCTACATCTTATACTTTTCCTGTTCCCACTTTCAACAACTTAAAGTCACACACCAATCTTCATCACTCCCGAACCTGTCCGCTCCCCCTGCAGCGAGTCTCTCCCTCCCACTCCCTCCCCTCTCCTCCCTCATCGCTCCGTGTGTTGTGGTTGTAAATGAATGAGGAGGCCTTCAACCTGCCGCCGAGGGAAGTGCATTTCAGTCCACAATCAAATTGAATGGTGACAATTGCTAATGGATGATTGGTCACGGTAACACATGACGACGCTCAATAGAAAGAAAGAAAAAAAAAAGGAAAGAAAATGAAAACGCGCTCATCAATTTCACACCGCTGCTAACACAATCTCGCCTGTTGGCTATTGTTGTCGCGGGACATTCTTCTCGCGAGGTGCTACCCTGCCGGTGGATTTTCTCTCCTAGAAGACACTATAGGCCGGCTTTCCCGGGGAGGGGGATAATTAATTTGTTGCACGGCAAGAGAGCCGGAGAGCAAGCCTATTAAAATCACTCTGGGCCACTTGAGGCGTTTTGTTGTCCCAGCCAATCGCCCCGACGGTATTGTGCGAATAATTACAGCGGCACAGGGAATGCTAAGTAACCGAGGCACACAGGATGGTGGGGGGGGGGGGCGGACTGGTTGGATCTGGCAAATTTAAATTGTCTCAAACATCCCTTTTTAGTTCCACATTCAATTTCCCTCAGATGAGTGACTCCATCACTTTGGTATAAACAGATCCAGTCTCCAGCATGGCTCATTAAATGGGTTGATTGACTAAATTAAAGGTCAAACAACTTTCCATGCGGACAACAGCATGTACCTCAACAAACTGGTGCTACACAGGCTGACTTGGGTGGCCCGGGTGCCAGTGTACTGAAGTAAGGACTTAAGGGCCATTTTCTCATGTTGACTAACTTAAGTTATCTACCCTGACATCACAAGTGGGAGTGTCCACCCAGAGATGTATAGATTGACTTTACCAACTTGACTTTCATACTTGTGATGTCACTACAGGGTCGACTGGCTTGTAGTGGCTAATCGTTGCTGCTGGTAAAATAGTAGACCTTTAAAATACTGAAGTATATTGCTGAAGTAAGGATTGACACTTGTTCAAGAATAAAATTAAAATGAATTGGGTTACCGCTTTTATTCTGAAAACCTCTGTGATTTTGTGAGCAATAAAACCAAAGACAACGTAACACACAGAATGAAGCACATCAATTATAATCATATTAACAAATGTCTCGCCTATCCCCTAGAAAAACTGTGGCATAGTTCACAGGTCTAGCATTTCACATCCAACCAAGACTCGCATTAAGGAGTCCAACGGAGCGGAAAAAAATCTTCATGCAGAAATGTACAGTTTTTATATATCCACACGTTGCGTAATTAAGAACCTTAAGCACATGAAGCCCAAACAGGTTCCGTATAAATAACCAACCACAGGATTTTATAAAAAACATCAACAGCAACACATCCTCCAGTGTCGGTCTTGAGAGAGTCCGCAGCATCGGGGGTGGGGGGGGGGTCTTCTCCAACCCACCCACGGCCGAGAGAAGAGAGACGTAGGCAATAGAAAAAGTTTTCCAATCAATGTGTCTGTCTGACGGGCACAACAATCGGAACACAAGAGAAGAAAACTAAGTTTGCGCTGAAGGAGAGAGCAGTTCAGTTGCTTATCCCGGAGAGACAAGACGCGGACCGCGGCGCTATGCGTAGGCAGAGACCCCTTTGCTGACAGCAGATATGTCTTCAGTATCTCTGTCCCTTGCAGCCAACTAGACCGACGCTACTGCAGCCCTTTCGCCTCCCCCGCCACCCACCTTTCCTCCCCCTCCCTCCCTCACTCCCTCGGCTGGAGTCCTTGGAGGGGGAGACCTGGGTCAAAATGAAAGCAGCGTCTTCTTGTATGAACACGTACACTAAAACCGAGGAGTAGCAGCAGTCAAGCAAGCATATTCTGGCCATCACCTGGGCTTTGCCCAGGTGATGGCAGAAGCTTGCCTGGCTATTGCCAGACCAAGCCAATCGTAGATTGCACGTTGGTCTGGGGAAGCTGCTGCCCTTTTCTTCAGCACAATAGGTGTGATGAACGGGCCTAGTTCAACTGACTCTGTACACAATTGGCTGCTTGCCGTCGTCATTGTGTTAAACCAGCCAAAAGCGCGCCAACGGGAAAAGCCAGCTCGGTGATTGGCAAGGAGGAAGCAGAAAGAAATGTATTGCTCTTCTCCAGACCCTTGAGCAGGGCGAACTCAATTCGCCGGAAGAAAGGGCGGGGTTATCCAGGCTAGGCAGAAGCTGCAATCAACAAAGTTGTAAAACATATTAATGGCATTTTTTGTTTTATTTACCTTCACCATCAGGTCAGTACTGTCTGTCAGTACTTTGACAAGTTAGTACCCTTAAATGCACTGCACTTATAGATAAATAAATCTCTCTTCTCTATGAGCTGAATGATGTGATTTTATGTGGCTGATGCCTGTTTTGTTTCATTGCATGCACACATCACATACAAATGTATACTCTACCTCCAAACAGATAATGTGCAAGGAGATGGAGGAGAAAGGGAGACATGTATCTGCGGGATTCATTTTGGCATCATGTGTTTCTTCAAATCATTTGTCATGTTGTGGATTTGAGTGCCAATTTAAATTGTACTCTTTTTCATTCAGTCGGCTCCAAGTCACCCAAACCAGGACATGACATATCCCTCTAATAAACTCCTATATTCTGTGTTCACGGGTGTGGTACCCTTCCGGATGGTAATTTGATACATCTCGTGATAAGATCCACAGATTGTGGGAAGACATAATAAAGAAGCAAGTTTGTCTCATAGTCGTGTGTAATGTCACACACCGCCACCAAGTCCTGTGGGCTCCCCACTGCACCAACACCAGGCCCCAGATCTGTTCGATAACCATCATTCAAATTGATATTATTGTACAGCAGTGTCATGTTTCTTTCCCCACTGTTTTCATATATATTAGATCCTAGTTCTATTGCAGACACATGGACAGACCGACACAGACACATGGCACAGATCTCTGACAAGATAAAACAATCAAAAAAAATAAAACACGCACACACGTTGCAGCTATGTACATACGATATTTCCATAAAAATCGCAAGAGTTCCTTCCAAAAATACAAGTGCTTTGAGTCAGAGGAAAAAAGAAAAGCGGCCTGTTTATTTTTGAGGAGCATATTGACGTATAAATCTGTACACATCTTCTCCCTCCGCCACGGTGTAGCGGGCAGCGTGGTGAGCGCTTGTCTGTCCACGCACGAGCGGCGGAGAAAAAAAAAGAAGAAAACAAACCCGGGAGTATTCACTGAGGCCGAGCCATTTCATAGTCTGCGTTTCAGCCACGGAAAAAAGCCGACTGCCAAAGAAGACGTATTGCTCTTCCACTTGGCCATAGACTCCCAGCATTAAGACACATGGGGCGCTGCCTCCAAGAGTTTGATGTCTGTTCGGGAAGGCAGGTAGCCTGGAAGGAGAGGGAAGGGAGGAGGGGAGAGGGAGAGGGAGGGAGGGACGGGGAGAGGAGGGAGAGGAAGAAAGAGACAGGGGTATTATTAAATTTTTATTTATTTATTCT
This sequence comes from Eleginus gracilis, assembly GCA_025629765.1. Classification (NCBI taxonomy): domain Eukaryota; kingdom Metazoa; phylum Chordata; class Actinopteri; order Gadiformes; family Gadidae; genus Eleginus; species Eleginus gracilis. The sequence goes on along the minus strand of JAOSLM010000043.1, from coordinate 10,991,489 downwards.
CGTCTTATTATGCAGCATTGAAGTATTAACATATCTACTGTCGTCTTTTTCTTGTGCGTGTGAGTGTTTCTCTCTCCCCCCCCTCCCGTGTCAACACATCTATCTAGGCCGCGGGCAGGGAGGTTGTTCAGCTACTTTAGGTAAATAAATCAGATGGAAATCGGATCAGGAGGAGCAGATGAAAATGCTTTCAACGCTCCGATGCTTTCCCTCAGACACTAATTAATTTAGTGTCTGAGTGTCCCCCCAACTCACAGTGCACAAACAGTGCACGAACACACGTTTAGAATTGCCTTAACACACATGTAGATTGTCACGTGGTTTATTAGCACAACCCACATGGGGGTATCTAGTCTCTGCACCACTGGCTATTGTGTCTGCTGTACAGCCTGCGGGATACGTTTGGGAGCTGTTCAAATAGAAGCCCGCAAAAGTACCTGGTTCGATTCCCCCGCCCCCCCCCCCCCCCCCCGCCTTCCCCCCCCCCCCCCCTCCCCCCGCTGCCCCCCCC
>JAOSLM010000043.1:10882899-10896272 GCA_025629765.1 Eleginus gracilis | reverse complement strand
TTTTTTTAACCTTTTGTCCAAAACATAAATAATATATCGAATCAGTCCGTTCTTCTTAGAACCACTGCAACCAAAGCTAAATCACAACAACAACTGCACATGTTTGCAATTGTACTGGTGGTATTTAACCAAAAAAATAATATTCTCACAGACTATAATTGCATAGTTTGAAATATGCAAACAGTCCCTGGAATTTAGACAACAATGCAACTGTTCAAATTGATAGTATTCTGTACGGTTTACTCAACAACATTCAGCTTTTGATAGATTCAAGCAGTCAGTGCACACGCATACACCCACACAAAAACCTACCTGTCCCTTTTTGTTCTTGGAGTAAGCTTTGTTATTGAACTGCTGCCACTTCGACTTCTGGTCCTCCCTTTCCTGCTCCAACTCCTTCATCCTCAGGACCTTTTTCTGTGCTTTCTTCTTCTTATACTCCCTCTGTTCCGCTATCTGCTCCTTCCTGGAATCAAGAGTGACAACAGCAACTATGTTCACAAGGTGTGAAACATCATCATGGGACAAATTTCTAAAACACAACGTTGAGTTGTGAGATCAAGACATCAGATAAGGACGGTCACTGTTCACTGGCTGATAGATTTGACTATTCGGCAAGTAAAAATATTGAGCATTACATACTAAAACAATTGCTTTCGGTTGTAGATTTTTCCCATCTGGCAGTTAAAAATAAACATTCAAAAAAGATTATTTTGGTTATGTGCATGTAGCATATTTTGCAGGACTACAGCCAACTGCAGATTAGACCTAAGATTTGTGTCGACCTCATCTACTTTTGCAACATTACTCAGGTACAGTACAATAAATGTAGTTGGCATCGGACCAGAAGTTAAGAACGACTCAGGAGATACATTCATTTTTACAAACAACAGATCTACAAACACATCCATTAGACTACATCAAAAAGTGGGGTAAATTCTCCAAAACGGTTGGGATGGACAACTGAAAGGTTCTGGGTTCAGACCCTGTCTGTGCCCCGTCTACCTGCGCCTTAAAAACCTGTATCTAAAATGCACTGTGCGTCACTTAGAATGAAAGCCCCAGCTAAAGGACTGAATAGTAAATGGAACCATTGATGAAAAGCGCTCAGCTTATCAGCTGCCCCCACTATGATAACAGCTGCAGGTATGTGAAGCTGCATGTGGGACCGAGCAGATTAACCATACCTTGATTTGGGCTTGCCGTCTTCGTCGCGGAGCTTGCCCTCCTCCAGGGGCTTGAGGTGCTGCAGGGGGATGACCTCTGCGTTGCCGTAGCTGATGAAGGTGATGGCCGCCGTGCCGTTCTCCTCGTCTATCTCCTCGATCTCTGCGTCGTACACCCTGTCAAAGAATCACGTCTGTAAGCAGGTGAGTAGGAGTTGACTGCCAGGCCCACGTGATCCAACTATCCACTATGGTAACATGGTCAAAACTATGGTGAATTCTGATAACATAAGTTGGTCATAGCATACATTTCCCAATTGTTTATTTGTTAAGCCCTTTTGCGTTTTTTAACACTCAATTGCATCTTAATTAATATATTTGATGCCTGCTACTTTTAAGAATGCAATATGTGCTTAGTAATCTATCAAGACATCTGATTTACTATAAAATAAATACAATATGTGGCTGTGTGTGAAAATGTAAGCCCACTCAGTGACGATGAATCATAATTAATGCATCACTGAGAATAATCAATGAGTGTACCAATAAATTATTCATTGCCCACCAGCCTCCCTGTTAATATTCCCATAGCGTTCAAGTGTTAAGGTGAACACTAAGAACTAGCCCGATGATTCCCACACAGGCTACAGTGAGTAGAGTGCAGCTGACACTCACTGTCCGTCCTGGCTCCAAACAGCCATACAGCCATCCCCAACCTTCCAGTTGTGTTTCAGTGGCGCTGCATCTGAGCTTTTGGTACTGGACGTGCTGTCAACCGGCTGAGCTGCAAGCAAGTCCTTAGTCAACTCAATGACTTCCTAGAAATATAAAAGGAAGTCCAGAAGTTACAATATGATCCGGATATCATAAATATAGAATGAAATGTCACGTGAATGCAACAGTTGTTTGTTTTTGGAACACATGAATACAACAAACTACAAAAGTGCATTAACAATCCAGTAGATATTATGATTAATTTGAGCCTACAACAAGCACCTGTAAATCTTTCTGTAGTTTGAGCAGATCTTCATTGTCCTCGTCGGTAGACAAGGCAGCTTCCACCTGCTGTAGTTGGGCCTTGTAACTGCTCAGCTGTTTCACTAAGTCGTCTGACATCTAAACAGAGAGAAACATACAAAAAAAAAAAACACATTAGGGGCTGATGCCAAACATCACAAAGGCTAGCAATGGGCTAACACCAGGTTAGCATATAATAATTTCGTGAATAAAGCAATAAGTTAGTGCGTGTCAAATTGGGATATGGATTTGATGTTTATATGAAATGAAAATAACTACTGGGTACATAAACTAAATTCGAATTGATACATATTTCTGGGTAGTATTAGAGAGATCGGCGTTATGGCAAAGGCCTAAGTTAGCATATGTTAGCTACTTCAAGCTAATGTCCCATTAAAGCGATGACATAACCATCGAAAACATACAAATCGAGGCACTTGAAAAACGAAATATCGCAGCTGTGAACTTACCTTTGTATTACTGTTGTTCTATGTTGTGAAAATAGTCAACATCAAGATCTATATTGCTTTATTTCCGAAACCGATTGACTCTGGAACAAACAACAACTCGGCCTGCTTATCAACCGACACAGCGTTCAGGTAATGTGCAGCTGAACCATCGCGAGAGTTTGGTGGTCTTCGAGGAGGAAATCATAGGTTGGATGAGTTAATGGTTGGGAGACGCTAGGGGGAGTTACTAACTCTGGACTCAAAAGGCAAGCTACAGTTTATGAATTGTACCTTGTGTATTAACCAGATATACATGTGGCATTACAAATATATCCATTCAATCCGATCTTCCAGTTATTATTTAATTATTGTATGGTTGCTATGATTATTTTGTTAGTCAGGAACATTTTAGAAAACATTAGAATCAATTAGAAATATATAATGGCAGCAGAACACCCATCTGCTTTATTATGGGTCTCCATTATCCCTTTTCCTGCAATTAGGGTTTTGTAACATGGCATGTTTGATACAGCCACAGCTTGGCTCTTAAAACATGATTTACATTAATCACCAAGAATTCCAAAGCAGGCTATATAACTATTATAGCACCACAATTAATGATGTATGCCCAAAAACCGGAGCTAATTTCAACATGTCAGCTTTTATATGTGTGACACCATACCTAATAAAACTATACTTTATGAGCCATATGGCAGACACTCCCATAGCTCTCTATCTCCTCTAATTCACTCCTATTGGAAACCTTAACTGGTGTCCCCCACAACATCTACAAAAAATTCTAATGCATTTGTTGGAGTGTGTGTGTAGATGATGGCTGGTTTAGGCAGCCTCACCTGGCCCAGTCTGATTGGACTCTAGGGCTGGGTGAGGCTGCACACCTGTTGCACATTGAGCAATCCGTGTTGACAGGTTAAACCAACCATCTCCACACACACACTCAGTGGACAACCGTGGGCATGTTTATTACCTACAATCGTTACAACAAACCGGATTCAACATCACTACCTTGCGTCCTTTAATTAGAGGATCCCAGAAAAGCCACCAAGTTTGCATGTAGCAGGGAACTTTTTACAGCATTAAAGATATATTTGAAAATAAAATATTCAGTACATTTGATTTAATTATTGCTGAGATTGACATTGGGTGTTGGAATTCAATGAACACACAAACAACCCACTGAACAAATCTTTTTCCTCGAAAGGATCTAAAAATAGCGTCGGTATATTTGTATATGATGTTGTGTACATCACGTTAGAGTCACTTCCCCTAAAGAGGGTGGAGTATGAATGGGGGTCAGGATAGGATAAGAGGTCCCGCGTGCTGTACGTGCCCTCATTCACAAGCCAATCACAATCATGGTAAACAGAAGATTGCGTCATTGTTATTGTCATGGTTCGTGAAGCTTCTACAAGGTGGTATTCGTACATGTATTCGGTTTAAATTGTGTTGATCTCGACCAGAGACTAACATAGTTCGTACAATATGTCGGTTTCGAAGGAGATTTCCTCGGAGGAGTTACAAGGTAGGAGATAAATAAATTGTGGCAAGGGAAGAACGTTGTGAACCATCTGGGAAACAGCCGATTCATGCACACACTGTGGAAAATAGATAAGGGGATTGCAATCCAGTATTTTACAAAGCTAGCAGCTATCTCAATCTATCAACCAATTCGATTGATTCACCTTGCGTTATCATGAGCTCTGATATCGCGATAACTTATTTATATTACCGTTATGATTGTTTTACCACTGTCAACAGCATTATTGGCGCATTGGTTTACATGCTAATCTGTAAACCCTTTCGTCCGACAGGTTCTTGGGTAGAGCTAAGCTTCAGTGGTTCAAGCTCCCACACGACGGGTTCCCAGGACGGCCAGGGGGAGCAGAGCCAATCCTCAGGCCTGGGAGCTGACGTAGAGAACATGCTTCTGGAAGCACAACATGAGTCGGCCAGAAACAGCTCAAAGGGAAGCTCTCATTGTAACAGGTTTGTGTGGATGGCAAATGAACACCTTTGATTTCACCCTCCCCTATTGTGAATTAATTTAAACATGAAACTTTCTGTGCTTTCATCAAAACAGCCCACTCCGATCACAGACTCCCCTGTTACTGTGTAAGGGATCAGAGGCAAACAGCTCACAGGTAAAATCCATATAAATCAATGAATATGGAATATATGAAATATTTATTATCTTCAGTCACCCAGTAGATTACGTTGCGGTGTTTGGTTAAGTGCACTCCATATATATTTAATATAACACTTCCACATCATGATAACATCTGTTTTGCCACAACAAATTATGTATCCATTAAAGGTGTTATTGATTTCTGCAGTCAGAAGAAGACTTCCAAGAAAGGAGACGTGAAGTGGAGAACCTGATGGTCGGGAACGCAGACTGGATCTGGGATTGGTCTAGCCGACCTGAGAATAACCCGCCCAAGTAGGTTGACCGTAATGTAGGCCTGCCCGCATCCATCAAGTTACTTCAATGCACCATCACCACAAACAAAATAATGCAAAGAAACAGAAAGCAATGCAGTTGCTTTCATAACAACTATGATAGTAGCCTCCAGAATACTTATACAGTCATTACAGTTTTTGATTTAGCAGCGGATGCCTTTATCAAAAGTGATTGATAAAAGAGGCTGAGGGCAATAGAAGCCTACAATAAAAATAAGAGTAGCTACAAAAAACATTACCAAAAAGTTAGCATGTAGACATTAAATCTCAACCTGAATTCATATAGAATGGATATGCATTTAAAGAAGAAAGGTCCGGACTGTTTAGAAATTAGCCGTACCATTGCTTGTCTAATCAAACAGACAAAAAAAGATAATTGCTTAGAGCTTAATTCACTAATAGCAGACAGAGGGCGATAGAGTTTCTCCAAATACACTTGAAATACGGCTCTTAAATCGCAACCACCTTCAAAGGAGAACCATCCTGCTAACCTCGCCTTTTTATAAAGGCTTTCAGGTTATTTTCTTTCTGGGGTTGGGCCCCTGGAAACGCCCCTTAAACCGAGTTTCAACAAGCATAGGACAGGTGTGTCGCATCTATGCTTAATCAGCAGGTCAAACCATCACGGCCAATAATATAATATTATGCAAGCAATAGCATGTGTTTAATCGAGAGGGAGTCTTCTACAATACAAACCAATCTACAAGTGGTGTTGGTTCTACAATGAGTGTTAGGAGGTTGGCTCCCCTCTAATCGTATTATGATGCGTGGAGCCTGGGCCCGGCAGGGTGTGTGGATGGGATGCGGATGCGGTGCCATTAGTCAGGCACCTCTGGCGCGTTATTGATCCATAATTGATGCGTCTCTCGGCAGGGAGTTCCTGCTGAAGCATCCCCCGCGACGCTCCGCCTCCTCCCTCAGCATCAGGAACACCCGGGTGATGAAGAGTGGGGGGGTCCTCTCCCCTGACTTCCTGAAGCTCTTCCTGCCCTCACTCATCGTTTCACACATACTGGCCATTGGCCTGGGGTAAACACTGCATAGTAGTAGTAGTAATAATGCTACAATAATATTAATAATACTTTTATATAGTAATTTATAAGACACTTGAATACAAATTGACGTAGAGTGAATTCAGATACATGAGATTGAGGAGAAGGTAGATGTTAGGACCCCTTGCTCTAAGATGCCTACAGGTTAGGATGTGAACACATGGAGAATCAAACCCAGTACCCTTTGAATTGTTCGCACTCTCTTCTGCAAAATTCTGACTGATTTTGTCTGTCTTTTTTTCCTTCTTGTCCAGGATCTACATCGGGAAGCGTTTGACCTCACATAACACCTACTGATTATGTCGCTGTTTTAAGCTCAGGACAACTCCGGTCGAGCCGGGTTGGATTGCGCAACTAGGCATGCGTCAAAAACGACAAACAAAGCAAGAAACAAGGAGGAGAAGAGACAGCTGTGTGTCACGCTTGGGTTTGGTCGATTCCTCAATGCTCAACGGTTTAGGGTGAGGTCCCAAGCTCCAGTCATTGCTAAATCACATCGTCGTATTCATGAATATGTCCCCACACACACACTCGCTATAACTCCAAAACACCAGGCCTGGCCCTTTTGCCATTTCCTGCTTCCTCAAATGTGCACGAATAGGAACTGACATGTAAAGCTGTCAGTTCCTGTTATAGTGGGGGGGGAAAGATGATGGTTACTTCAGAGTGATCTGCTATCGAGTCGATTATAAATGCTTCGTTGTTTTTTGTTGCATTCATCATGTTTTGCTCCATTGTATATGGGTTCAATATGCGTCTTTTAAGAATGGTTATTATAAATATAAATGATTCTCATGTAAAATTTACAATGCAAGCATAATGTAATCAGACTTTATATATTGAACTGTGATTGTGTCTTCCATAAGCTGTAAATTGACCTTTTGTTTTCAAGCTCTTACTCAAGGCAAAAATAAAAAAGGTTAATGTTGAAGAGGATTCCTTTCCTAAATACAGAAGTGTTAGACGATTAGAATTTCCTGTCTGGTTTAATCAAGTCCATCTGTTCTTATAAACAAGAGAAAGCGACTATCCTATCAAAGAGGTTCTGGACTACATGCAGATTAACACAATAAGATTTTTATTTAACTTTGGTCAAAATAATGAAACAAGTCAATACATTGTCACCATGTTAGGAATCAATGGACAAAGACAATGCATCGTTATGTTTGCTTTAATGTCATTTTATGATCCGTGTAGTCAATCTTCATTTTTGCATTCACAACTAGAGAGAGAAGAGCCACATTTTTAATATGCAGTTCAAATTCGAGTGACATCCCTAACAAAATGAATAAGAGCACGTGAAGGAAGCCAGTCTAAGAGTCCTACGTAACGTGAGATGGAGGCACTCTTTATTACAACGGCAATGTGTGCAGTTTTCCCCTCTTTATGTGTGTTTTCATAGACGGCCACGTATAGCAGCGGTATATGAGGACAGAACTATAAAACAGGTTTCCAAAATAATGCACATGAGGTTTGTAAAAAAGAAAACGACTGGGACGCAAAGTAGTAGCGGTCACTGATAGGAGATAAGTATTAAGGCTGTGGATTCCCTTTGCCCATCTACTGCCTTTCAGCCTCTCGCCGTCATCTTAAAACAACTTGAGAAATAAAAAGACTGGACACAAACACATGATTGGCCGTCTCCGACAGTGGTTCTGAATTAGAGCCGCAAAACAGTTATTTTTTCTCCTTCCGATTTGAGATCTGCTAAAAAAAATTAAATTAAAATAAAAGACAGTGGTGTGACTGGACATTTTTTCCAACCTCTCTACAACATAAAAACATGCAAAGCAATAAAGAACAACATGTTTAATACATACTTGTAGATTTAAAAACACATCTTTTAGTTTTAGTTTCTTTTATTATGTGGATGACAAGGTGTACTCGAGTAGATACAGTCAGTGAAATTAAGTCACCATATTGACTGGGATAAAGTAAGAGGAGGAGGATAAAGGAGGAGGGGGGAGAACAGAAATGTCCACTTCCCACTTGGCATGACCATCTGCCACCAGTAGTTTTGGCCTGAATACACGACCAATGGGGGAATGTTACAGTTAGGCCTACCGGCCAGCAGTCCATGTGTGAGATGGGCCCCGAACTCTTTTGCAACGGTGTTAAAACTTTGACAAGACGTCAACTCGTTTTTTTTGAGGAGGGGGGCTTTTCCGTGGAGTTTGTTCGGCAAATGAAATGAAGGCTTTTAAATGTCAACACAAACACCAATGCGTTCGAGAGGGTCACCTCTGGGGAGGGGGCGGGGAGAGAGGAAGCGGGGGAGGGGGAGTGCCAGTCTGTCAATCAGACCCACATTGGAATTACTGGGTCAAGGGGGGTGGTTGGGGAGGATGGGGCATGTCATTCAGCCCTGGTGCCAAAGGCAAAAAACAACCTAAGCTCAGACTTTAAAAAAAAATAAAAACAGGCCTATGGAGCTGGCCTATGAACCTCTTGTGGCAAAAAAAAGAAAGAAAAGGAGACGTGCTTTCAAATTCTTCCCCAGCAGGCCAACCAGGGGCTGTTGCTTCTTATACAGATAGCCAAGTAGTAGGCTTGACTACAACGGTACAAGTAAAAGCCCTATCCTCTGGAGCCCCCCACCCCCTCCGCAAATAATTTTTTTTTAATCTTCCTCTTATTGTCTCCTAGTTGATTTTGTCCTGGAAAATGTACAGGTTGTTAGTGGCCGCCACGGCGATCACATTTTCTTTGGGGTGCCAGGCCGTGTGGAGTATCTTCTTGTTGAAGTCCAGGCTGTCCACGCTGATCTCGTCCTTCTTCCGCTTGCCCCCGGTGGACACCTTGCGGGGTTTCAGCGTGGCTCGTGGTTTGCTGCTCTCCCGGGATGCCTCCAGCGTGATGTCCCGTCGGGTGTTGCGGTCGAACATTCGGAAGAAGTTGTTGTACGACCCGGTCATGATGGCACTGAGAGAGAGAGCGAGAGCGAGAGCGAGAGAGAGAGAGTCTTTGTTTACACTCGACACAAAAGCCTGGTGTCAAACACAGAGAGGAATCCAAACATCCAAGAGGACGGTCAGAATGATTAAGGGATCTCGAGAAACAACTAAAGAGAGAGTGTTATGAAAGAGTGAGACAGAGTGAGTTGTTATGTACACTTAACACACATAAATGCCTGCCTGTTAAAAGCCACTCAAACATAGGAGAATCCAATCAATCAGAAAATGGATCAGACAGGATGTAATACAGCAAGCGATAGAAAGCTGTATGTTACCTGTCACTGCCATTCCAGCAGCACTCAAATTTGTCAAAGATGCAGTCGTTTTCATACAAGGAGCACAGTTTACTGCGAAGGTATTCATGAACCTGAAACAAGAACAACATTACTTAGTCTAATATTTCATCCAACCGATTATTAAAAATAACACACAACACAATAGCTCATGCTGTTTAAAAGGTACAATAATTCTTTAGCTCAAATACTAAATGGTAGAAAACGAGCAAATTCTATATTTTTTATTGCCTTCTACTTGTTGCAGACAGACCCTGCAACAAGTTGTTAACATGTAGGCGATATATAAAACATTATTCAGTTCACTACGATGACCAACATTGTGTCCCATCTAGATCAGCCTAGCTCTCTCCATGTTGCCCCGGGCCTCTTCACGCCATCCATTCACTACACGCCAACAGTCAAAACACACCTGATACGTCTCCACGGGCCGGTTCTCCATGTTCAGGTCCCACACTTTGACAGAGAGGTAGTCCCGGGTCATCATGTAGCGTCCGCTGTGGCTGAACTTGACGTCCGAGATGGAGGAGATGATCTCCGAGAAGAAAGACCGGCTGCTTGGGTCCTCGGGCTCCTCAAAGACTGGGGTTCAATGGAATAAAAAAAAAGAGGGAAAAGGGGCATTACTTCATGGCACTAGATGCTAATATGCCACAAAAACCCACCAAACAAAGTACACCCTCAAGAATGCTATTTCTTATTTCAACATTCCAAAGCAAGTTAATTATTTTATTAAGATAAGGTAACATAAAATGTACATTTCTTCAATATATTTGGCAAAGCTTTCATCAAAAGCGACTAACAGTACATTATGTTTTTAATACATTTGATCAGGATTCATAACGTACACGTTATTGGGATATACTTACACTTTGAGTGCCTGTCACAGAGCGCAGCCGCCCGCATGTCACAGAGACGGATGGTGCCTTTGCTACTGCTGTACACAAATACATTACATTGGTGTGGATGGCACTCTGCAGCCGTGATGACTTCCGTCAGTTCCTCCATGTTGGCAGGCTTGATGTCTACAATATCTGGGAGCGCAGCGTTAAAGGCCAGACGAAGATGCACATTCAAGAGTCCACCATACACTACAGCAGTGGTGGTTTTCAACACTTGTGAGATTGAGTCACAGGCAATTTTTTTTAAACCCTGGAACTTTGACTCATTGAACATGTTTGAGACCCCAACTTCTCTATTTTAGTGCATCCGCTGTCACACACACATCAATTATATTATACGAACATTGTGGGTAACAGCAACATCCCATTGATTGTATGTGCATTGTGCTACACAAAGCAAGTCGCAAGTAGCTGGCTCGTGGCTACAAATCATCATGCCGTCTATAGTTCTCTTTTAAATCAAGAATGCACCATAAATTAGCTTGTATGTCATCTCCAGTGACGATATGCACACCGAGCAACCCAAAGTAGGGTCCAGACCCCACGGTGGGACACACGAGACCCATCATGAAGACATTTCTTTTGAAAAGGATACTGAAACTTCTGTCTGTGATTTCCAAGTGCCATAGATTTATTCTTAGGTCATCTGCGGAGAGGTACGTTTCATGGTCGCTATTTACAGAAATGGAATTAATGTGATAGGTGTGCGCGTTGGCGAAGATCCTGCGCGGGCTTGCCTCCACCATGAGGTCCATTGGCATCAGCACCGGTACCTGTGAGTCACCAACACCAGCGCAATAGGAAGACTTAAGCGGAGTCCACACTGTTAAACTGCCCCCATTTTACCACCAGGTGCGATGAATGATTAGCCACTACAAGGCAGTTCAGAATTGACCATCTCGTGACGTTGCACATGGGAGAGGCCGACCCTGATGTTTAATGGATAGATAACCCTGTGACAAGCCTACCCAGCGTTCTGTACCACCCGATAGCCTGAGCTGTTTAATCATCCATTGATCACACATCCGGGTAGACACTCCCCCTGGTGATGTCACTAACAGGGAGGATTTTGTAATGACTCATACTGCCCAATCAACATCACACCAGGAGATAATATAGGGATCCTTTGAGTTATGGGGGATCTAAGTTCAAGACGTACCCGTAAAGAAGAGATCCTAAAGGGGTCTCGAAGCCGCCCCTCCTCATCCTTCAGGTTATAACCCTCGGCCCGTTTGTCCCTTTCACTGATCTTCCACAATTTGATAGTTTTATCTGCACAAAGACGGGTTGAAGTGAGGTTAATAGAGAAAGCTGGCAAACAGTTATGTGACACTTTACAATTTACTATCATCTTTACCATCGAGTCATTAAGCATATGCTTTTAAGCTAAAACAACCTTCAGTGATTACAGATTCATGTCATTAAGGAGCAGGGTCTTTTGCGTACATAAGCCTGAAGGTGTTGGCATTGGGGAAGAGCCCAGTACCTTTCAGGAGTCAAACACCCACAGCCCCTACACAATCCATGGCCTTTAATGCTCACTATATAAAAGTATTACCTTGAAATACAAAGAATTGAAAGCAGAGGTCCTACCATTTGTTGAGAGTAGAAAGTGAGCAGAGTTTTGCTGGGGTAGCCATCTTATTTTGTTGATTTTCTCTTCAATTTCTAAACTTTTCAAATAGTCAAACTCTGGTTCGTGACTCTGAAAAGTGCTATAGACATTGTACTCCCCACGTAGTTGTGGACGATTTTTTGACTGAGAGAAAGGAAAATGTACAAAACAAAACAATCGTTATTATTATGCACCAATACAGCACGCTGCACTGAATGGAACCATACTAGGATGATCTTTACAACCATAATACAATAATGTACCTCTTGTTCATGCTGAAATATCACTACTCTTCCTCCTTTATCCCCAGTCGCAAGCAATTCTCCAGAATAGTTGAATTCGACCGTGGATATTATGTCAGCTAGAAAAACAAAACAAAATACACGTCTCAAAATAGTACAACACGCAAAAAATAAATGGTAGTGTTTGGTTAATTTCCTGCACATTCATGTGGTGAATGAACGTATAGCCTCTAGCACAACAATAAACATGTCAATACAAATATCTCAATAGCATGAGCCTTATCTAAATAGTTGTACTGCATCCTAGTTGTGTGATTCATTACTCTCATATGGCTTCAATGCCATGTTGAAGCCGTGCATTTGCGTATGTGTAAGCATGTGTGTTGTGTGTATTTGTATGCACACAACATACATGGACGCAGCACAGTGACGTCAGGAACACGGTCGCTCCCTACAGCTAGCTCAAGGCTAGCTACATAGCCCCGAAATGTAATTGGCTATGCAATGAAAAACGTTATTAATTACAATTAAAAACAAAACTGCACTGCCTTTCATGAATCGCATTGTGTCCAATTACGCACACCACACACATCTCATGATAGGATGCCCACACAAATGATTAAGAACCGACTATTTTATCTAGCCTCGTAAGCTATCAGCTAGCCACTTACCTTCCGCAACATCTTCATCTATCGCCCCTTTCACTTGGGAGAAACACCACTGAAAATCATTTCCTCCTGAAACTCCTACAATAAAGAGACAATAAGCATCGCGTTAGCTCCACACTGGGGGGATGCTGCGACGCGTTGGGTCCCAACATGACCCGACAGTGACACAGTTTTGACAACTAGCTGCTTTATTAGCCGCTAGCGAACCTGGCGATCCAGGCCATCACATACACACATACACATCATCTCTTTTAAAGTCCGTGTTTAAAAGTAGCCCACCTGCCATTGCTTCATTTAGCAGCTCTTGGGATACTTATTCAACCAATGCAGCTTTCTTGAGGGAATAGAGATAACATCCACAATCAGGGTGAGGACTGGGGAGTACAGATCTGTCAGACCACGGAGGAAATTATCCCAGATTTTTTTTTCGCTTTCAAAATGGCGCACAGTACATGGGCCGATGACGTCATAGACACACACACACACACACACACACACACACACACACACACACACACACACACACACACACAC
>JAOSLM010000043.1:10440878-10454571 GCA_025629765.1 Eleginus gracilis | reverse complement strand
GGCCTCCAACCAGACGGCCTCCAAGCAGAGGGCCTCCAACCAGACGGCCTCCAAGCAGAGGGCCTCCAAGCAGAGGGTCTCCAACAGGATGGCCTCCACCAGGAGGGACTCCAACCGGAGGGACCCCAACCGGAGGGTCTCCAACCAAAGAGTCTCCACCAGGAGGGTCTCCACCAGGAGGGTCTTCAACAGGAGGGCTTCCCACAGGAGGAGGGACTCCAACAAGAGGGTCTCCACCCAGAGGGTCTCCACCAGGAGGGACACCAACAGGAGCTTCTCCAACAGGAGCTTCTCCAACAGGAGGGTCTCCACCAGGAGGGACACCAACAGGAGCTTCTCCACCAGGAGGGTCTCCGACAGGAGGGACTCCACCAGGAGGGACTCCACCAGGAGGGACACCAACAGGAGCTTCTCCACCAGGAGGGTCTCCGACAGGAGGGACTCCACCAGGAGGGACACCAACAGGAGGGCAAGGTGAGTAGGGAGACACTGGTACGAACCACACACGCAAACTTTAAGTGTACAGATGCACTGTATTCTTAATATTAATATTGATATGTTCATGCACATTTTCTTAAACTTTTTCTACTGATAAAACATCCAAATTACAAAACAATCAACAAAACAATCCGTTAACCGTGACTGCATCATGTGACGTCTCTGGCCAGCGGAACCTCTTTATGCGCGTGTGTGTGTGTAACAGACCGACGCTCACAATAGCAGTCATTAAAATATAACACATCAAATCAACAAACACACAACAGCTATTTGGGTCATCACTAAATACAGTTGTGTCATTAATATCTGACAGGACACCAACACCGAGCCTGGAGAAAAGGCCTTAGGGACTTTGAAGGCCAGGCTGACTCCGAGACCGGGCGGGACATCCAAAAAGAGCCTGAAGAAAATGGTCATCATACTCTACCTAAGCAGCCCTTTGATCAGCAGACTAGGAAATCTGCTGATCAAAGACAACGATGTCCTGGAGATGCCAACTGACCACGGCAACCACCACGTTGTCGTTCGTCAACAACCCATAAACACCCTGATCTCCTGCATCCCGATCCTCAACCAGGATCAACCGGCAGCCACCCCTCTGCCAGATGTAGTACAGATTGAGGAGAAACCTTTTGTCGGACTTGAACAACAAGGCACCTCTGAGGTCGTTTTGGGCTGTACAGAACCTGTGGCCACCCAGAACAACCCTGAAATCTCAGACATGACCGACGACGAAGGGGAGGAACCGTTGCAGGAGTCCAAAGAAAAGAGCCTATGTTGGAGATTCCTTAATTGGCTCAGTGTGGTGGAGAAGGACCCCAACCAAATGAGGAACACCCGGACCTATCTGAAGGAGGCCATGGAGGAACACCTCATCTCCAGCAGTGAGTCCTTTAGAATAACCTCGGCTAATTGTGAAATCCAACACATTTCATGACGCCACTCAGGATGTTGTGGTTTGTGGCACACGCTCTTGCATTATTTAAAATCTTCTTACGTGTCCATGTTGTTCTGCAGAGGCTTTTAAACATCAGGCTGCTTTGTTGAGTACAAAACTCTCAATGGCCGAGAAAGAGCAGATGCGGATGAGGATCTACCGGGCTGAGCGCCGGGAGCAGAAGGAGGCTCAGAGGCTGAAGGAGGAGCAGTGCTACGAGCAGTGGGCTGCTGAAGTGGGGCTCAGCGATGCAGGAGAGGGGCCAGAAGATGGGCCTAAGAAAAGGATGACCAGATTGGAGAAGGTGGCTTTGGGGTGAGTTACTGTTTCATTCTGACTATGAGAAGATATCAGACTTCAGTGCGAACAAATAAGTGATTTTTTTCCACCTTGTTTCAGTTGCATTTCCAGATTGGGCTACCTGTTCCAATAGGCCGATCCCCTCCACTCGACCAACCCCAGGGCGGCTCACTTGTACATACATATACAATGCAACACAAAAAAATTCAAAGAAATAGCTAAATAATACAAAATAACACAACAGCAATTTTGAGCTTAAAAAAACAAGAAGAAACTTGAAGACAGCATGGCCCTATGGACCAATCTCCCATGGCAATGGTATCCCCATCTTCTCAGGGCGTCTTCCACTGTATAACAGGCCAAGTTCAAGAGCAGCTCAAGTGGATGTACCAACAGCGTAATGTTTCCACTGCCATACTGTGTATTATACTTTGTATTTGACTGTACTAAAATAAAAATATTTTTTTCTTTGAAAAAACTTGTCATCTTGTGTTTGTTTTTAGATGTATACAAATATCTTATACTTAATGGCAGACACACTCTCTTTGACACACAAATGTGTGCGAGCATGTACAAACATACACACAACAGCAGGAAGGAATACGTTCTTTGGCCCAACTCAAGATTCCTTCCTTCCAGATAGACAGACGGACACATGGACAAGCCCCTGTCTCCATACGTTTGATTATTATTATATGATCTTTTCACTTATTCAAAATGATAATGATTTATCTTGCTGTTGGTAGAAAGCTTCAATTAGAAACATTAAATCAGCATTATCAGCATAATAATCTAAATACAACAATTACATAAACGTGTAACTTGTGGCTTTGACAGACAAAAAAAAGCAGTGTAATAAAATGATTACACTCATTAATATTTAAATAGCTTGATTCAGATAAAGTATTCAAGCCCAAAAAGCCAGCAGCCGTGTCGGGAGAGATGAAGAATAATGCTTATGCTTTAATTCCAAACAAAGATAACACTTGATCGGGCGCGATTAAAGATTGAACACTGTTAAATAGTATAATGACTCCGAGTTTACTATTAGTAAAAAATCAATAAACAACAACGTTCGATGACTTTCATCGTTATGATATAATAAAAAATTTAAACAATACTATATGTATATGTTTTAATAAATATACTTGAAATCGACATCGCGCCACGCCCACATAATGATGACGAAGGATCATAACACGGAAGTGACATTCCGATTGCACGAGAAATACAAACCACGCAAACATAGGTATTTATGTTGGATTTTCTCCTACACTAAATGTTATATTACTAAAGCATTCTGTGCATTTTATGGTATTATCTATTATTCTATAGGCCTGTGCCAGGAAACCAGGTACGTTCTCCTTCAGGTAGAATCATATTTTGTGAAAAATGACCTGGTGTGATTATTTCATAATGATTGATGATTTGGAGGTGTGAGATGATTGAAATATCATGAATAATCTTGAAGAATTAAGAAGATCAACCATCCCTTGAAAAAGTAGCCTAAGGTCGCCCAATATTGTCCTCAAGTACGATTTGTTATACGGTTTTGAGGTGTGAGATACATGAAGTGAGTAAACCTTATCCTGCTACATTCCAACAGTAACTTTCAGTTGTTAAAAATGTGTTTGTGTGTGTGTGTGTATATATATATATATATAGCCCTTTCAAAAGGCATAGTATTCAAGGTAAAAGTCCGATTTTTGTGTCTCAGTATTTGCTTTTCACAGTCAATTGTGTCTGTGTGTTGATTTAAATACATCAGTTTCTTATGACAAATGTACTTATTGTAAGTCGCTTTGGATAAAAGCGTCTGCTAAATGTAAATGTAAATGTAAATGTTTCCCAGGCAACATGGCAGCGTTAGGGACCTGGGCCTTCTCTGAGTCTGCAGTTGAACAGCTGAGGAGTCTGATCAGCTCTGGACGTCAAGCCACTGATGCTGTCGAGGAGGCTTTAGCAGGTTGGTTCACTCCTACTGGTGTAGCATCACAAAGCATGATTGTGTAGCATCACATTCATATATGTCGTACATCATCTCTGATTATTCAATAGCTCAAAAGCAAAAAAAAGGGTTTTAGCATCTAAAAAAAGGACATCTTTAGTTTAATTATTTATGGTTTTGCACAACACCAAGAACCAAACCAAGAGAAATTGAACAAAAATAGTATAAAAGTCAGTGACACACACATTTCCCATATGCCATATCATTGTCTGTTGAAGACAAGATATCCTTGACCCCTGACCCTGAGCCCCTGCAGCGGCTGAGGACGACCCAGGCACGGGGCGCCACATCGTAGGCAGGGGGGGGTTCCCCAACAGTGCCGGCGTGCTGGAGTGTGATGCTGCCATCATGGAGGGAGGGGCCGGGCGGTTTGGAGCAGTGGCGGCACTACGGGGGTGAGAGAGGGAGACCTAGTGTGGGAGGGAGCGTGTGTGTGTGTGTGTGTGTGTGGGGGGGGGGGGTTTAGAGCACCAATTGATTGCATCTCAAGCCATGTCATAAGAGTTTCATTGTACAGAATCTGATAATAAAACTGGTTTGACAGAGAGTTCTCACCCGTGTCCATGTAGGGTGGGGAGTCCTGTGCGTGTGGCACGTAGGGTGATGGAGAGGAGCCCCCACAGCCTGCTGGTGGGAGAGGGAGCAGTGGGCTTTGCTAGGGAGCAAGGCTTCACTGTTGAGCCCAACGAAGCCATGCTGACTCCATACTCTACCAAGGCCTACCAGGTACCACGGTACAATGGGTCTGGATCATATAGGAGGAACTGGATTGTTTTGAGTTCCCATCAGTTATATGGTTATTACCAATGTTGCATGTTGCAAAATAAGAATTTCATTGCCGGTGCAAACTACGTTCCATTGTGTACATGACAATACACAATCTTGTATCTTATATGTTAGCAGTGCCCTCTGTTGGCCGAGGAGAGGTATAACTGCACACAAAAAACAATGAACAATACATGGTATTATACCTTAGTTGGACTTCATAAAAATGCTTTGAGTTTGAAAATGCAATTTCTGCAATTTTCCTCTCATCCTCTGTAGGAATTTGTTGAGAAGAAACAACAGCCCAGTGGCCATGATACTCTTGGTAAGATGCTTCCTTTCCACCTCACTTCATGGAGGTTAAATTTCCTTATCTTATCCTAATATTTTATCTTAAAGGCATAACCTTAAAAGTGGAAGTCAAACACCCTAACGACTAAGCTATCTGACTCGGTTTTTGATTCTAGCCACAAATTATGTTTTCATTTTTATCTCCTAACTTTCAAAAGAAGAAGGGTAACTCTTAAATTCCTTTTATGTTGAATCACATGCATGCACTAAGTTCAAATTGACAAAGAGATGACAGTAGAAGATAAGAAGTTAAGGTTTTCTTTGTTTCCCAACCAAGGTCTCATTGCTCTGGACCACATGGGGAACATAACAGTGGGTGAGACGATTGTTTTAATTTGATTGTCTCCCTCTGTACCAGTAGTTCTGGTACAGTTTTGTTCTAAGGATTTGCAGTCTTTCTACCACCATTATTCCACTACCTCATATGCATAAATTGTTAACATATGTGTACTGTACATACATGACTGAACAGTACACATTGTATCCTTGTCAAAACTAAAAGCAAAGAGCGTGCAGTTTGGGGGAGGAATTAAGGAGTTTTTCTGGTTTGTTTTCACAGGAGTCTCTACTTCCGGAGCTCCCTTTAAGTCCCCCGGGAGGGTTGGAGATTCCCCCCTACCCGGTTGTGGGCTTTATGCTGACCACACGGCAAGTTAACACCTTCTATACTGCAGTAGGGTTTAGGTTGTAGGGATAGGAAATACATATCAGGATGAGTGCAATGTGTTTCATAAGGAAACTGTCACATTTGTATTCTTGTTTGTTTCCAGGCATTCATTTTGTATGATACATAATTTCAAAATGTTTCATACAGGTAGGCGCTGCTGCTGGTATGTGATGTTCATCTTCCTTATCATTTGCTCTTGGAAATGTGTTAGATAAAATAATAGACCACTAACTTTTATTTTTTTTATTTACTTTTATCTGTGCTCAGCCACAGGAGACGGAGATAAGATAATGTGCTTCTGCCCCAGTTTTCACATCGTCCAGCAGATGAAACAGGTGAGGACACTACAAAATAAAAGTAATCTGAGACCTGCTTTAAGCTTTGATTTCTCATTTAATTTAAGGCCCAAAACATCCCCATAATATTGGGGGTGTACAAGGATGTGTGCGTGTGTGATGGGGGCACGTTGTTTCTCTGGAGACACTTTAACATATTATTTAGCCCTTGAGTCTGTGGATTACGAAGTATGTTGGAGGAACAAGTCCCCTGCCTCTCACCTCTCGCTGTCCCAGCAGGGTTCTTGCCCTGGCGACGCCTGCCGAGCCGTCCTCACTGACATCCTGAGCAGGATGGAGCCCGCAAAGAGGTTTGAGATTGGACTCATAGCCATGAACATGAAGGTACGGCGTACTGTTGCTTTTTTTTTGTATTTATGATAGACATGTAATAAGAACAATAGTTTGTTTTCTAAAGGGCCTATTCTGTTTCTCACTATCCAATAAAATAATATTAAAAACAAATAATAAAAATAAAAATATATAAATATATTATAAAAGATGCATTTTCAGTAATGTTTTCATTATAGTAATAAGTGATAGATGGCAGATTACTTTAATTATTGGGTGGTGGAGGAATATAGAAAATGATAGTCTTAAGTATCAACTTAATTCTTGATACATTTCTTAGGGTGAAGTTGGAGCAGCCTCTTCTGTGGAGTTCCCCTACACCTTCTGGAAACGGGATATGGTCAAAGTCCAGAAATGCATCAGTGCTCCACAAGACAGTCACAGAGACAAACCAGGGGAATAGAAAACAAATCATCTGTGGTGACAAACTCCGGCCAACTGAACTGGCATTGTTTTACCTGCTGAGTCAATAGTTGCAGGTGACAGGTGACATCAGCATGCACCTTGCCTATAGTTGCTTGGTCCGTCTTCAGTGATGACACAATCATTACCATGACATGACACAAACACAAACGTTTCTGGAATTGTTATTATTTAGGATACAATAAGGTTTCGTATTGTGTGTATACATTTTTTTAATTCTATATTTGAACGACCACAAACATTCATAATACCAAAAAAAATAAGAAAGATGAGTGAATGAAAGCATATGGCACAAAGTGTACAATAAACACCTCTTTGCCACGTTTCACTAAATGACGTAATGCTCGAGGCTTGACTGTTGACTGTGTTGCGGCATCGTCAGTGTGGGAGCCAGTGGGAAGGGAGACGTTCTAACCGCTATACTAGCCGTTATAGTTGCTAAGCCGTAGTTATTCAGTTACCAGTGGAATAACCAATATATCTGGTACCTACGTCGTATCTCGTCCTCCTATATACTGACTTGGTTGAACTCCCGAGAAATACGACGTCCGTCTCCTTCGCTAGCCGTCTAGCTATTGCCAGCTACTTCCTGGTTGGCGTCTCGGCCATTTTGGTTCCGTATTGAGATCCAAGGATTCCGAGGAAGTGCAAGCTAGCTACCTCTCTCCCGTGTTCACCGCAAGAAGACTACCGGAGTGTTTATCCTTGTCCTAACGCTTTTCAAACAGGGGGATTTTACTGAACGAAGGGTGAACCATGAATCCGGAATAGTAAGTATTCCTCAATGTGTTTAGTCTCACGTTGCCCGGGGGCTTGTTGTAGGTGAACCGACTAGCCTGGTTAGCAGCCAGCGTCAGCTGACGTGATCCCCCGGTCCACCTGTGTGCCTAGCCTACCCCGTATCGGGTTGGAGATATTGAATGCAACGGTAGAGAGGTTTAATTCCATAGTGTCCAGTGGTGAGATTCACTCTTGTTGGAACACTTCTCTTATATCGGCGTTACGGTTTGAGCTCAGCCAGCTGTTTGCTCCAAGTCGGTGACTGTTTTTAGGTGGCCGTGTGTATTTTATGTTAAGACATAATCAGCTCAAGTTTCCAATACAGTGGTTAACGATGCATTGATCGCTGTCGAACACCAACCAATTGATGGTGTCTCCTATGTTTTCTACTGGTATCTGTACGACATACGTGTACCAGGGGAGTCTTTTACTTATGTATTGTCTTTAAAACAATTATATTTTATATATACCTATCATTTGGCCCAGCTCATTTCTAAATAGTCTTGTAAATACTGAACGAACGTTGCATTTACTAATCAAAAGGATTATCTGTCTGTCATTAAGAAATAGGCTTGATGTATGGTCGCGGGTCATTCACTTGCATTTGTTTAACCCACATTTCGTGATTAACGAGTCACAAGGAAAAACGATCTGTTTACTTCGGTATAACGAGTCAATTACGCCACATTAGCTGGTGTGTAAGTAAATGTGACTTAAAAAGCCTATTCATTTCACTAGATGACTTGGGTGAATCGTCTTCGTCATGTGTTTGTCACATGCCATATGACAAACCCACTAATTCATCACAGCAGGTTGAGCAATTGGCCGGCACTCGTCACAGATCTTTTACACAGCTTCCAACGTCTTAACCATTTTAATACGATCTTAATTGAACATTTGCAGGCCTCCCCTGTCAAGTTAATTACACCCCAATTCGATGTACTTTGTTGGCATATGTTCATCCAATATGCAAAGACTTAATACAGTTGGATGTGAATAGTTGTATTAAAATTTAAAACTGCGTTGAGAGTCTATAAACATGACTTGGCGTGACCTGTCTTAAGTATTGAGTAGCCTGCACAGGGACACCTATTGTCCACGGCCACGGTATTAATGACAAGAGCATGACTGGAATCTGACTGAAAACGAAACAGTAGAGGGCTTGGAGTGGTCGGGAAAGACCTGCGAACCCTTGGGCACATGTGACCAGCTGGCCAATATCCCTCTTTGTTTGCCCTATATGCTGGGTCTCCAAAAAAATTATCCAGTGTTTTATCCCAATATAGACTTGCATTATTGGGCTGTTTCATTGATGCACCCAAAACGAAGTCTTTTTTTGTTGTCGATATGGTGTGAAAGCTACATCTTACCGGTTTCAATAATAATGTCAGTGAAGATGCACCTAGGACCCCAGAGATGTGTGTATTGTCAAGTTTCTTCCTACCAACTAGGGCACAGGTCAAGGCCTTGTCCAGCAGGGCATATTGGCGCTATGCTTTATTGCTAATTCTAAGCAACCCCTATGCATTGTCTGTATTCATGACAGTTGCTGGTTATGAGCACAGCCTATCCCCATTCAGGTCTAACTTGTGTTTCAGCCTCACACTTAGTCGATGTACCTTGTTGGAAGAAGATATTTCATTTACTTTATTAAAAATGACTCATTTGTTCAGGATTTCAAAAGATCATGGGCATTGCTGTTTTCAATGATGGGACATTAACAGACATGAACAGGACATTAACAGTCCCATCATCATCAACATATACAGTGTCAATACACCTATGTGTATTGACACTGTATAGGTTGACAATGCAGAATTCTAAAGCACACAATATGTTTATGAGCGGATGAAGGGAGAGCGGGGCATCGAACACTGTCGTCACATATTTTGTGATGATGGGTGTGAGTTCAAATTGCTGGCCACACCCAGCCTTGTATCACACTACATAGCTGCTGGTACAGTTATCAGTCAGCTACTAGCTAGAGTTGACATGCACCCACCCAGGATTATCCAGCTGGGTCTCTTTTAGAATTCTTCACATCAAAGACGAGTCACCGCAAGTGGGAATCCAACCCTTGGTGAATCAATTACAGCCGGCTTTCCTATGCTAGTTTACCAACCAACGAACCGTACCCAAACCATCGGCCTGACATGGCCATACTAGGCTTTCTGCTGGAAGAGGAAGCGGTGTTAGCGGCTTAGCTTGTATAGACCCTACTTTATGCTCAGTCACATGATGGGCCCTTGTTACCAAACACACTATGCTTTCTTATTAAATAAACTGCAGAACTCTTTGAGCTTGGGATGTTTAATTTACCGGGAAATACCCTGACATGTCAGCTACCAGATACCACACAGATGTCCTGTCAGCAGTTTCACAGATGGACTATAGTACAGAACACTAAAATGACCGGGCACTTGGGAGATATGTTGAGACGATGACTCCTCGTGGTAAACACTGATAACCTGCTTTTGATTCTTACTCAAATCTACATTCTGACAGTCCTTGATATTAACTATGGGGTCCTCGTTTGGAGTGACTTGGTTAATCTGTAACAGTGAATGACTTCCCCTCAACCTCTAGTTCATTTAGCAGAGGTGACTCCCACCATGGAAGTCCTCTGCCGGCTGTAGGCCTACCACCTTGATGTATGTCCCCTATTCATACAATTGCAGATTGTGGTTATGTTGCAATCTGGGTACGAACTCGTCATTTTTAATCAGTTAGTTTGTCCGTTGTTTAGTTAACTTGATGACATAATTCTAGTCACCAAACAATGCAGCCAACAGGCACACAGGTAACATTGTATGTGTGTTAACTTCACCTGACACAATTTCAACCAATCAGTATGAGCCATTGCCATCAGCAGTGTTTCACTAGAAACTAGATTAGAGTTGTTCTTTGGTTATTATCTGAACTCTGTATAGAGTAGACCACTTATACCCCTCATTCCATGTAGCTGTTCAAATCTGGTATTGTGGCATTCTAGGAAGTCCATATACATCCTGTCTTCTGCTACTTTAATTTGCTGTTTCTCCTCCTTGTCTCCACAGTGACTATTTATTCAAGCTTCTGCTCATCGGTGACTCCGGGGTGGGAAAGTCTTGCCTCCTCCTGCGATTTGCGGTACGTTGTGTCTCAAAGAGACCATCGTTTTGGTGGATCTCTCCATCCACCAGGTTTATGCTGTCGGGTGCATGTGGTGAATCACATATTGACTCTTGACCATTATATATTAGGGATTTGTTGGTCCGGACAAGATCCTTGTTAATGAAATCTGTGGCAGGTTTTCTTTCACTTTCTTTATTCATGTGGGCAAGTTTTCCTTGTAGTGGTTAGGGTGAGTTCAAATCCAAACCATCACTGTCTTCCTGTAGCTATCCCTGAGATGCCACCTACCTGCTCATTAATGACCTGATTCTAAAATAGTTTATTTTGGATAAAGTGCTTAATAGAAGATGTGGATCAAGTTGTGTATAATAACGTGGTGGTAATGATATCAATAGTAACACTAAGGCCACAGACAGCAACATTCTTACACTTCACAGAAGTAGGCCTATACTATTCTACTCTGCAACAGTTCACTATTATTTGAGCTCCTCATTTGAATTTCAAAATATCCCTGCCGAGTCACATTTCTATACTCGGCCTTCAGTACAACCAACTATCTGATTCCACTTAATAGGTTGGATTTCCAACTAACTCAACAAGGCCTAGTCGTTATTATCCAAAACGTGCAGCAGCAGCAGCAGCCTACGACTAATATTGACTGATGTTCCTGTTTTAGTGCCTTGCCCTTACGTACAGGAAGTCAGCCTTGCAGGATGTTTGAGCAAACTATGCTGACCCTCTTCCCCTCTCTACCTTTTCCTTTCCTTTTATTTATTTTTCAAACAAAGGATGACACATACACAGAGAGTTATATCAGCACCATCGGCGTGGACTTCAAAATACGAACCATCGAGTTAGACGGGAAGACTATCAAGCTCCAGATTGTGAGTACCAGGCACTGGGACCGGACTCTCCCTGTTTCTCCCCACTCTCTGACCCTGTACCAGGTCCTCCTGTCTCTGCCCGTGCTTATCTGGATGTCTTTAGGAATTGGGTCAAAGGCATTTTCTGAAGTGGAATGCACTGCAATAATAATGTATGTTGGATTTATTTTGTAGCTATCTGGTTAGACCTGGTTAGTCTCCACCGGCATCAGCCACTGGAGATGGATTCTGTTGTGTTGTTGAATGAAGAAGTAGCCTTTGGTTACTTTCACTTTAACCATAGTAAACCTACTCTAACTTACTAATTTTTTCACTTTCTGTGTGGCTAAAAGTGCCAGCTATGCAGTCATTATACAAACTTAACTTTGTCCTATGCTGTTGGAGGGTGTTGGATTGTATTTTTGAATGTTTCCCATTACTGAGCCACATCTCAAGAGGATTTTGTGTCCATCCTGATAGACAATAAGGTAATCGGAATACGTTACAAATGGTGTCAGCGACCCAATACAAAGTGTGTGTTTGTTGCTGTTCATAAAAGGCAGGGTGGTGGTGGTTTGACCCAGCAAATGTCTCTGTGTCTCTCTCTCTAGTGGGACACGGCAGGCCAGGAGAGGTTCAGGACCATCACGTCCAGTTATTACAGAGGGGCCCACGGTATCATAGTAGTGTACGACGTCACGGACCAGGTCAGTCTCAAATTTTTTATTCAGCTTTCAACACAATTGATGCATGGATTGAATAATTGATAATTGGACATACAATAATGTAATGTTATTATTTTATTATTATTACATTCACTCCATGTCTCTTTGAATAACAGCCACTGCTTCACGACTCAGTATTAGTAAGAGGCAAATATACTATGCCCAGTAGTAGTCATTTAGCAGATGTGTTTATCTGCAGGGCGTCCTGTATTGTTACTAAGGCTGTGCTCCTGCATGACTGTCTGACTGAGACTGGGGCCTGTGTTGCCTTGTTCCCCCTCAGGAGTCATTCAACAATGTCAAACAGTGGCTGCAGGAAATCGACCGCTACGCCAGTGAAAACGTCAACAAGCTCCTCGTGGGAAACAAGTGTGACCTGACGACGAAGAAGGTGGTGGATTACACAACGGCCAAGGTGAGCCCGAGAGAGAGGCGTTTAGGGATATGAATAAAATATCACCTTGAGCTTATCATTTTGTTTGGATGACACTGTGCCTGCTGTTGTCTTCACTTTAAAATGTCATGCATTATTCCTACTGCTTGACAAAGCCAAAGTCTCCACTCATTGTTGTCATCAGTATAATATGTGTATTCACAAAATTCAAACTTTTGTGGCTCAGACCTCTTCTGGTCATTCATATAGAAATGTCTTTATATACCCTAACCATTCCACCCCATCCTCTACTCCTTCTCTGTCTTCTTCTCTATTTCTGTGCGTTTCTTTCTCTGTTAACTGTCTTTCTGTGTCTCTCTGTCCGTTTCTGTCTGTGTTTCTCTCTCTTCTAAATGTCTCTCTGTCTGTCTCTCTCCAGGAGTTTGCGGACACGCTGGTCATCCCCTTCCTGGAGACCAGTGCTAAGAACGCCACCAACGTGGAGCAGGCCTTCATGACCATGGCCGCCGAGATCAAGAAGAGGATGGGTCCCGGGGCGGCGGCGGGCGGCGGGGACAAGCCCAGCGTCCAGCTCACCCCCGGGACCAGCGTCAAGCCCTCGTCAGGGGGCTGCTGCTGAGAACCGGCCCTCCACTCCATCCCCTCCCCGGTTTCCTATACTCGCCTTACCAATACGGCCACCCCTCCACACCCTTCCCAACCTGGCGCTTTCTCCTCCCCACCCCTAGACACCCTACCAAGATGGCTCATCCCTGCACTTCCCCAACATGGCCGCCACCCTCCTCCTTTCCTAAACACCCTACCAATGGCCGCCCCCTGCTCCTTCCCAACATGGCCACCATCCCTCCTTGAAACATCCACTGTGTCCACCTAAAAAAGCCAACTACCAAGAAGGAGAGAGATTATGTTTCTGGATCCCGTGTTAAGTATGCGATCGTGTAAGGGATAAATATGGCAGTTGGCTTTATTTGTACTGTACATAACGTAGCCACATTATCAAAAGAAATAACACCACTTTGTTGTATTGGAAAAATAATAATAATCGACCAGACAATTAATTTACTCCCCCCCCGCGCCCCATCACTTTTCGCTTCCATCCTATTCCCACAAGATCTCTCCTAACCCATAGGCCTCGCTGAGAAAATAGACGTTGTTTGGAGTCCTGGTGTGTGTGTGTGTGTG
>JAOSLM010000043.1:10142821-10154614 GCA_025629765.1 Eleginus gracilis | reverse complement strand
CCTGAGCACACCTCTCCAAAGTGTGCTCAGGCCACGGAATTGAACTGTACTTGAGTACGGTTGGCATGCTCACACTAGCCAAACGATCTAGACATGAGCACGCTACAGGTGTGAAACGGACTTGGGCATGGTACAGATGGCCTAGTGTGAGTGCGCCCTTAGAACACTGCCAAGTGACCAGTAAGCACAAGTTTGTCGTGGTTTATTGTTGACTCACTATATATCATGTCATGAGATTGTGTCCGTAACCCCTTGCAACTCTGTCAAGAAGACGTGAAAAGGAAAGCTCAACTCCTCTTGTTTCATGTCTTGTTTCCTCTTTTCTTGAATTATCTGGGATTTACAGGACGGATGACCTTCAGAAAGGAGATGAGATGAAGAACCTTCCATAGCCAGAACCTTGGGCTACAAACTAAACCTTCAACCACGCGGGAGAAGACTTCGACTGTGACGGAGAGAGGACAGCTGCGGCAGCGGTGGTGTTGGTGGTTCCATGGTCTTTAATGATCCAGGGAACACCATGCGTCATAACTCACGAGAACTCGCCGTGGACCCCTAGACTCTCAAACCTCCCTCCGGTGAGAACCCCTTCAATTGTCTCCCCTTGAAAAACAACCCTCCCCGTCCTCCGCGGTTGCCCCTCCCCGAGGTGATGAAGGACGTGACGGAGTGGTCAGAGCAGGACGTGTTGCGGTGGCTCTGCGAGGAGGGCATGCAGGAATACTGCGATGCCCTGGGAGGCGCAGACGGCACCGCCCTCCTGCGGCTCACCGAGGCCGACTTCCGGTCACCGCCGCTGAAGCTGGTGTCGTCCGACGGCGGGCGGCAGCTGCTTGAGCGACTGGAGACGCTGCGGATCGCGGCGCACATCGCCGCGGCGCACCGGAATGGCCACCTGCCCAACGGACACGCCAACGGACACCTGCCCAACGGCGCGTGGAAGGCCGAGGCGAACGGCGTGCCGCCGCCGCCGCGGCTCAACGGTGTGCGCCACGAGATGGTGCACATCCCCATCCCCAACATGAGCGCCTTCGCCACTCCCGTCACCGCCTCCTCCTCGCGCTCCCACTTCCCGTCGGAGTGGGGCAAGACGGCCGTGGCGTTCCTGTACGCGGTGGTCTGCTTCGTGACCACCACCGTGGTCATCTCGCTGGTGCACGAGCGCGTTCCCACCAAGGAGCACACGCCTCCGCTCCCGGACAAGTTCTTTGACCTGTTCGACCGCGTGGAGTGGGCCTTCTCCATCTGCGAGATTAACGGCATGCTGCTAGTAGGGCTGTGGATCGTACAGTGGACCTTCCTCAAACACAGGTACAGACGCCTTCAGCCTGTGAAAGAGAGTGTTCTGTTGAAAGGCCTGATCTTGTTTTTTTGGTGTTTTAATACATAACTCTAATGTTACATAACTCTAGGTCATGTCTAATGTTGTATTATAGTCGTCCTTATTTTGTACACGTTTGTTGGAAGTCTATGGACTTCATAATGCCATATACGCATTTCACCGTAACAGTTTTTAGGTTCATCGCAAAAAGGAGGGGGCTGTGATATCCCCAAGGCAACAGCCTATTTGCGATACTTTTCTAAAGATTTAATTTGTACGAGTGTTGTATTGAGCGGTTGTTTATGTACAATGTGCCACACACCATTGCGTTATACTATGAGTGTCCTATAAGCTTAACACTCTCAGACCCGCCTCATGTAGCCAGCGAAGACAAGCGTGTACCATCCTTTTTCCAAAATATCCTATGTATTTAATGGGTTAAATTAGTGGAGTTCTACAAACTTTTAAATCCAAGTGTCAAATAGTGTAATTGGTGACAGTTTGCGGAGAATGGGGACTATGAAAAGTGGGTGGGCATTAGTTTATACATCGATGTTTGGGAGACATTCGTTTTTGAGGTTGTTTCCATGTTCGATAACTAAAAGTTGTCTGTCACGCTTTCTGAGAAAGTTGCGATCCAAAACAAAACTGCACACGTCATGTTATCAAAAGCAACCTATATTCACATACCAAAGTGCAAGTAAACATTGGCTAGTAGCACCGACTGCAATTGAAATGAATTTTTTATATATATATATGTATGTGTGTGTGTGTGTGTGAAACCTATATTACCATTATAGATGTATATAAATGTAGTTTACCACTATGGATAATAAAGTTATGTTCTTAGAAACCTAAATAAGCTGTTACCGCCGACCCAGCCTGCAACGTGCAGTGACTATGATAAAGATACCCGATTGTGATTGTAAACTGATATATTTGCGGGCTAAAGTACAGTGATGCAAATAAAATCAATGTCGCTTTTTCGCAAAAGGGAAATCGCAGTGTATGTGTAGAGTCAATAGACATTCAGCTCCATGGTTTTTAATTTCTTGATTGATTTATTACCACAATGAATGTGTTCACTGTAATAGGACCGTTATTATGAAGCTATGATCTACATTATTCAAATTTTGAATTTCCCTTGAGCCATTCAGCAGGCCTTTTTCAGCCAAAGTGTCTTACAAATGAGGCTGAACACCGTCCAGGGCATGCCTCTACTTAGTCTTTAAAACATGACTTTGTTCTTTTGCAGGTCTATCATTGGCCGACGGTTCTTCTTCATTGTCGGGACACTGTACTTATACCGCTGTGTCACCATGTATATAACCACCCTGCCTGTTCCTGGCATGCACTTCAAGTGCTCTCCAAAGGTAGGATGGGGCTCATTGTCTATATATAGATAGAGTGTAATGAAGAATAGGCTGCCTTTTCTAATGCAGTCATCATCTTTCGAACAACGATCGGGAAAGCATTGTTAATACTTTGAATATGTACGCGCGTGTGCAGAGATGGATCTGATCCCTAGATGACCATGTAGTCGTTGCCTGTGGTGGAGGTTTAAGGTGAACCGTCATGATGGACTTTTCTCGGTAAGTTTCGAAGGAAAAGTCGGAGCCTTGATGTCGTTACCCTGGGATTTGCGGTCTTCACATTGTACAAATGGACCCACATTTCCCAGGATTTATCAGGGAAACAAGCAGCACTCCCTTACATTAGAAAATAGTCTAGCTTGATTGTTCCCTTAGGGCTGGGCGATTAATCGACAGGGCAGAACAGCTGGATACATATCTGTATATTATTTTAGATTGGAACATTTTCTTTCTGACCATTTTGTGTATTTGTCTAAGGCAAAATTTCAAAGTTCTCAGTTACAATGTTTTTTTGGGGAGAGACATGCTGAATAAATGTTTTCATTTATTTCATTTTTTTATTTAACTCAAAAATAATCGATTTCAATATTGACCAAAATAATCGTGATTATGATTTTTCCCATAATCGAGCAGCCCTATGTTCCCTCTTAGTTTTTCTGTCTTGTAGACTATTCCATAGACTGCAAGCCAAGCTGTTCGGTCTAGGCCAAAATAAAGGACTATTTGATACCAAACTAGCTTTCCTTTTGCCAAGCTGTTTGGTCTAGGCCAAAATAAATGACTATTTGATACCAAACTAACTTTCTACTTACAAAGCTCTTCTAAACCGTTTGTCTAAGCCTGAAGACATGACTGTTTTATTTGTGTGACTTTTTTTCCAGCTGATGGGGAACTGGGAGGTCCAGATGAGGAGGATAATGAAGATGATCGCAGGCGGTGGGCTGTCCATCACAGGATCCCACACCATGTGTGGTGATTACCTGTACAGCGGGCACACAGTCATGCTGACGCTAACATATCTCTTCATTAAAGAGTGTAAGTTCCGCTACCAGCAGCTCTGTGGTCTGTTTATATCGCGTGGACATGTTGCCCTTTTTTATTGAGAAAGTGTGGAATTTGTACCATTCTTATATGAAAACGTGTCATTGTTGATTATTTTGGTCCAATCAATATAGCTTTACATTGAACGCTTAAAGATCAATCAGCAATAAGACAAATGGAAATGCATAGAAAGTTGGGAGGGTAGGGAAACCTTTTTGGTAGAACTGTCTTTTAGAACTGTCCAATAAAGCTTAGAACTTGAGGTAAACCAGACATTAACCATGCGTCACCCAGAACTTGAAATGTTTTACATTTATGCCTTAGCCAAAGGGGAAATGGTTTAAATATTTAGAGACTGTGCAGCTTATGAGTGCAGTGCAACTTCATCCTGATTAATTGTGGGAAAGGGAAAACAGGCTCATGCGGTCCTTCATTTCGGACCCAACAATAACTGCGGATGAATTTGCATAATGCTGTTGAAAATTGGCTTCCTGATGACTAAAGCAGTTTTATAGCATTGTACCACAGGCTTAAACCTCATTGGATAAAATGTAACAGGATAAGACCAATGTATGTTATATTGACACAATCTAGGTAATGATTTATACATGTATCCACAACTGTGACCATGTTAATAATATAAGCGCAAACGTATAGTTGTATAGTTTGGGCATCTGTGGCGACCCCTGGTGGTTCTGGCTGTACTGCACTTGAGTTGATCAGACAAAAGCTATGAAATCATAAAGGTATAGCTTCAAAGTTAAATAAAAAACACTGATTTGTGGCACAAGAAAGGGCGCATTAGGAGAACAATGCATTTTCTTTTTGAAGAAAAGCAAAAGGCATGCTGTTTTTCAAAATGCTTTCACTAAATTGACGGTGCTTGTACTTGGATTTGAATACTAATGAAAATATGTGCATTTTCTTGTGCAATCTCTTATCTCACTGATAAACCATGTTCAGAGATAGTTATGATGTAAACATTTTCTCTTCAGCACAATTCCTATCGGCTTATCAAGTTGAGTGATATGATTTAGGTGTAATAACTTGTTTGCATTTAGTTTACATAATGTGGCATTACAAAGAATTTAGAATAATAGTTCTGTCCCTATCCCCCATCTAGGGACGGCTGGTGGCATCAATAGGAATAGTTATTTATATTATTTTTAAAGGAAGACAGAGGAAATTATATTTACAGCGTTAACTCAGACACTTTCTATTGCCCAACCGTCCTGCATGACCATTTTGCTATCGTGAATCTTCAACCTTTTTACAGAGTGCTTACCCTGGCCTTTTCACTTGAGCAAGACTCTTGTCCTTTCTCTAAATCTATATTTGTCAAATATATCTTTGATGAAATGGCAGATTCTCCAAAGAGACTCTGGTGGTACCACTGGATATGCTGGACCCTGAGTGCTGTTGGTATCTTCTGCATCCTGCTGGCCCACGACCACTACACTGTGGATGTGGTGGTGGCATACTTCATCACAACCCGCCTCTTCTGGTGGTACCACACTCTGGCCAACCAGCAGGTGAGTCCTGCCTCTATCTCAAGCTATCTCAAATCTCATAATTGTTCTACATATTTTACTTCAAAGTATTAAACAAACCTGAAAAGGGCCAGATACATAGTTGTTTCTGATTGGCTACAGTCAGATGGGTGTTGTATCTGATTGGTGTAAGGGCTCATTCACTTTGGATCAGGCGTTGCGGCAGTTACTGTAAACTGCTGAGGCGATGTGGGAGTGTCACTTCGTGGCCCCGTTTGTGTGACTTCGTGTTGTGACCTTAAACCACTCCCTCATGGCAGGGTTGCTCAGCTCTGGAAAGGACAACACGCAGCCCCGGCTGCGCCCTTTTCAACAACCTCATGCACCCCCCACCGCCGCAGTGTAAACGCACTAACCTCATTAAAATGAATTGTTGAACTGGCGTTTCCGGCACAATGCCTGATTGAGTTTTAAATGTAATGACCTTAGTAAGACAGGGGTTGTTTATGATTGGCTGCATTCAAACTGGAGTTGTTCAGGATATTCTCAATGGAGCATGGCAAGTTAATGAACATTTTATAAAACAATGTTGGATCAAAATGTTCTGTTTGTTTCCATTCCAGTCCCTTAAAGAGACGTCCCAGAGCAACCCTTTCTCTCGGGTGTGGTGGTACAGACTTTTCCAGTACTTTGAAGAGAACGTGAACGGCATAGTCCCTCGGAACTACCAGCTGCCGTTGTCATGGAGACTGTCCCATTGGAACCGGAACGTACAGTACAGCAAACTGGAAGTCCACTGACCCCCCCCCCCTTCCAGGGCAACATTGAAATCTATAGGGCTGACCTTTCACATCTCATGGCTAGGGTTAGCGCCCGTGGCTAACAGATCCCTGTTTTAAATGGTTTGCACTGTGACCCATGACTATCTTAACATCACATATTTTTGCTGTATTGTATCTAAAAGACAAAATATCTGATGATACTTGGCACTATTAATTTATAATCAACCTTTAATTTTGTGTTTTCCCCCATTGGGCGATGTAATAATTTTCTTCCTAAAGATTGAGCTAGCATTTAAAGACATTTCGAAATTTGCATTTTTGTTTTTACAGCCATACCGACTTCTGCGTACGTTTTGCTGACACAAAATTGCATACTTTCGTGTTGGTTTTAAGTGTTAGTTTATTTATTCAGTGCAAGTAGTGTCAATCAACGTTAATTTGATCAAATGCCATAAGCAGTTCCTTTTTCTTTATTTTTTATAGCAAATAACCTTTTCTAAACTATCCTCGCAAAAAGTTAGATGGCAACAAAAACAATAATTTTGTAGTTAACTCAAATTTATTTAAAAAAATGTTATTTCCAAACCAATGCTTTTTTAGATTTTTACATATTTCAAGATAGAGAACGGAGAGCAGACTTAATCAGATGTGGTTTATAGCATTATTCCAGTGCCTTCCTTTCCTAGATTGTGCAACGGATAAATAAAATGTGGACGTGTCCACAAGGTGGCATGACATTATAAACGGTTGATAGTTCGCATGAATGTATGAATAATTATGCCAGCCTTACCTTTGAGATAGGTCTTCCCAAAATCGAGTGCAAAGAAACAATATATCCTCTTTGTATATCAGCGTTTATCTTAATCTTGTTTGTTCGAGTCAAGCTACCCTTGACTTAGGGTCAGCATCTATTTATTGTCTTGCATATTTCCTTTTCAACCTCAACACGTCTACATAATGTGAGATGGCTTCATTCATAGATGTGGTGAAATGGGTAAGGGGGAAATGTTAATGATTATATTTGTTAATGTCTTGGTTTTGTTTACCACTCTTGTTCGCTGCCTGTACAGGAGGGGTTTCGTTGAAGTCCAAGACTTGGTACCTGATTGGGAGATATATGTGGCCTCAAAGAGCCTTCAATTTCCATTATTATTATTTTTTTTCGCTTATGAATGCATTTACTTTAACTTTGATTTGTATTCGGTGGTACAGACGGAAGGCGTCCAGCTGTAATAATTGTACCATTTTTATTCAACGTGACAAAAGGTTATTATGTGGAATGTTGCAACTGTGAAACCGGATCCTTTCGGGGGACGGAAAAAAGTTTTTGAGCATGTTTGTATTGGGTGTGTATGTGATAGTTCGAATCGTATATATTTCCCCCCCCTTGCAGATTTGTTCTGTTAACCACCTGATTAGTTAAGAGAGAGAGTCTTTGTTCGATAATGCTTCATACCAAGTTTTAGGCCAAAATGGATCCCACCTAACATACATAACATAGTTAGCCAAATGTCCTGCTAAACTCCAAAAGCCTTGGCCATGGGGCCAGGTCAGATATGCACAGGGATGGTGGGAGATTGGTGCAGAACTGTTTTCCATGAATGTGAAATTGTGTTAATTATTATTTAATTTTAAATTGTCCTGAGCACACCTTCATGGCAAAGAACCCTCACATTTTTTCATAATCAATTCTTTTCAGTCATGAGACTAAACAAAACGATTGAGTCTATCTAGAAATGCCTAAAATCCTGATTACAAACCACTTTTTTTGCCATTGAAATTGCACCAAAATATACATGAATTTGGAAGCAAACCAAGGAAACAGCCTAGTCCTTCAGAGTCAAGGGCATGTTTCTGTTTTTAAATCTTTTTTCACAGAAATTCCTGAAGAAAATCGAACGGAATACATTTAATCGTGAATGGATGGATAGAAGGGATATGACCTTGAGTTCGGTCTTAACTTATATATTTATCAAAGTAACGTTTGTTGTTGGATATGGCGGGACCAGTCCCACAGTCTGTGAGACTGGATGAAGAACGAGCACCACTGTTCCCTGTGTGCTAAGGCGATGCAGTGGGCTCTGGAATGTGTAAACCGTCTCTTCAACTGTGTTTATGAGCACACCACATAACTCCTGTAAAGGGTGATTTTATTCAAATATTTTCAGGCAAAGCCAGAGAAATGTTGGCACGTCCCGAGTCAGGACTTTAATGGCAAATGAAGAATTGTGTGTGTGTGTATATATATATATATATATATATGTATACGTGTGTGTGTATGTGTGTGTATATATATATATATATATATAAATTCCAATATTACAATTTATATATTTTCCTACTAGTTGCCCTGTTAAATGCCAGTTTAGCCAGATTTTGTTTTTCTGAAGTATTGGAACGTTTTTTTTGTTTTACATTGATCTATGTTTATCTGTGAATTAATTATGTGATTTGTCACTTTCTATGTGCAACAAGTTTGTAAGCTACAATTAGTAAATATGACGGAGGATACTACCTGGATTTTGAATTAAAGATTTTACTATACATTGTAGGTGAAGCCTCCGTGTCAAATACTATGGTTCCCCACGTAGCATGCCGTCACTTCACTAGACAGGCACATTCATGGTCCTCCAGTAGATGGACACATTGAGTTGCATCAAATGCTCTTCTCTTATCTAAGAAAAGGACGAGCCTCATAAAACCACTAAGTCTTCTGACTAACAGAAATTAATAGGGGAAATGATCATGCCAAATTATGCTCAATATTTGAAATATATTCGTATAGGTTTTTTGTACTTTTTCATCAACAGAAACGAGATTGGGTTGGAGAAGCTCAACCATGACCAAGACCATGCCAGAGGAATTTGTTTTGGATACAGTAGGGACACCGAGACTCGATGTGTGTGTGTTGTTTAAGCCAGAGCTATACCACTCTGGTTTAAGCTATAAACACAATTGAGTAGTCCCAAAATTGCACAGCTACTTTTTCTACTGCTACCAATTTATTGGGGCTACCTGTCAAACTGAACTGCTGCCCATATTATATTTCATGAAAAACATATTTGTATTATCATACATCTTAGAATATAGGCCTACATTAGAAGGGTTATTAATAGCGTACAGATACTTCCTGTGATGCAGGGGCTCCCCTGTGTTTACTATACACTACAGGGGGGGGGGGTAGCGAGCCATTGGGAGCAAAAAGGAACCTCGTAAATCTCACCTTGAAAGAACCAAAAAAAAGTGTACTGCTCTGTTTACTCAACTACTTGTTGGCACCTTGGAGATACTGAGCTGGCCAGGCAAGTCCTGGACTCCCACTCACTACGCTGTACATAGACATACACGGGGAGGAGTGAGGAGAAATGACAGCCCAGAATATTCTCTAAACATCCCCCTGTCCAGCCCTAGAAGACACTTTCACACAGAAGTTATAGCGCATGTAGCAGTACCTCCTAGCTCTTTGATTGATTAGCTAGGACTGGACTGGGCTAAGAACTGCATCGTTGAATGGACTAAAATGTAATTTACATTTGTATTGTTCATACTCGTAGTGATGTCGGTCATGTGAAACAATATTCACATTGTTAAAGGCCTTGATGACATTGCGAAATGCAAATGAAACCTCAAACCTGAACCATCCTTTCAGTAATTCAGGAATTGGTCTGGTCCTCCCAGTTTGATAGAATTTCCAACAATATTTTGTGGCTTTAGTTGCTAAGATCCTTTAGTATAAATAACCAAGAAAACTACTGCTAAATATATATATTTTACCAACTCCCACTCAAAACCCTACGTGTATGATTACCACAGCCAAAGGAAAACATTATTCTGACATACAAGGTCACAGACAAACTTTTTATGCTCTTGTGTTATCATAGCAAAACCCCTATCGGGATTAAAATGGACCTTGTTCTATTAATACATGATTTATATTGTAGGTAGCATGGGAAAGGATACATTTGAAAGATTATTCAAACTAAACTAAAATGCAGTGTCAGACATCTTTTCACTGTTGGTCTTGATTTGGCCACTGTGCCGAGCGATGAGAGAGGTAGTGGGTATATTGTGCCGTTCATGGTCCTGGTAATAACGAGATGTCTCATCAGTGATGATGTTCGCGCTTACGTGTGTTCCCGACAGCGACCGTTCATGTGTACTGCGTTCGGAATCTAAAAGTTCTAGAACTAAACAGAACTTAGTAGAATCAGTTTCAAGTTTGCACGCCTTTATTTCCTTGTAGCCTATCACCTACTATCCATTTGCTTTTATTTATGCGAAGCACATTGTATTGCCAATGCATGGAAGGCTACACTTGCCCTTATCTAGATCTGGTTTACCAGTAAAACATTAAAAAATGAGCAAAGTCGATGCCAACAGACGGTTAACGATAGTTTTAGTATGTAAAGTATGTGATATGATGGTTGATTATTTTATATTAAGTAAAACGTTCATGTTCCGCCATGTTCATGCACGTCACTAGTAAACAATAAGTCACCAATTGGGCAACTCTGTTAGCAAAATCTGGCCCCAGTTGCCGAACGGAAGTAGAATCATCAGAGCCTCCTGAGGTGTCGTTCACGAGAACCTTCCGACGTCGCGAAAATATTTCCCCCATAATTCCCAGCGATCTGAACACGCAATGAATGTCAGAGCTGCAAACTCTCTCGCTGATCGTAGAGTCATGCAAATAACCCTCCTCGCGCATTCTCACGCCACACCTCTTGTTTCTTGCTCAAA
Source organism: Eleginus gracilis (assembly GCA_025629765.1). Classification (NCBI taxonomy): domain Eukaryota; kingdom Metazoa; phylum Chordata; class Actinopteri; order Gadiformes; family Gadidae; genus Eleginus; species Eleginus gracilis. The sequence continues at coordinate 10,143,867 of JAOSLM010000043.1, read as the reverse complement.
TCACCCGCTATTACGAAGACTTTATCAATAATATATATTGGTTCCAATCCAATTTTAACAAATACACACATATAAAATTAGTGTGGGCTACTTTTAAACTAACAACGTTAGCGTTCAATAGATAAATAGTATATCAAATAATAACATAAAAATACAATATTTTATGAATCCATGAACCCAAACATTTTAACATGTCAAAGGCATGTGGCTTTCAGGGGTATCTCTTTGGGGTTCTGGAATAGAAATTCCAAATCTATGGCCATGTTTTTCGAGTTGTCATGCAGTGATAAAAAAAAGTAAGTTCTTCAAGTATTTCAAACTAAAAAGCAAATACTGCCACAATGGTGGGAGTACTATGAGACCGGCTGCAGAATTTGGTCCGGTCTGGGTCAAAAACTCCCATACCTGGTGCTCAAAAGGGATATTTAACCACCTATCATTTTCTATGTTTTGGATAAGGATGACATATTTTAAAATTTGGGAAATTGGTGTTTCATTGGTGACATTTGTGAGCTTTTGGAAGAAGGATGTGATTTAAGAGGGAATTATATCTTCTGTTGCATCAGTCACATCAGTATTTTAATGTCTTAATGGCATTGACATTGGCCGGAACATTACGGATAAGAAACATATTCTTACCTGTTAGTTAGACATGTGTAGACAAATGTAACCTTTTTTTAGCATAAAGCATATATATTTTTTTTAAACATGACATTTCCGTTCCATACCATTGGTGTACCAATCCCCTATTGTGATGAACAGGCAGCTCAAGTTGTTCCACCCAGGTAAATACAAAAAATGTCCCAGGCATACACTAACCAAATAAAGAGCACACAGGATTGTGCACTAATGAAAGTCAAAGATGGGTGGCTTCCATTACCAAAACCTTGCTCAAAAGCCTTCTTTCTTTTCCCCTTTTATTTTATTTTTTCCCCCTGATACCTACATATAACTCTGAAGACAAAGCCCTATATCATGTTTGTGGGGGGGGGGGGGGGGGGGCGGGGGGGGGGGGCGGGGGGCGGCCGGCGCCCCGACCGGCCCCC
>JAOSLM010000043.1:9962702-9975580 GCA_025629765.1 Eleginus gracilis | reverse complement strand
TCTCTCTCTCTCTCTCTCTCTCTCTCTCTCTCTCTCTCTCTCTCTCTCTCTCTCTCTCTCTACCTCCCTCCAACCCTCCCTCCCTTTCTCCATTCTATACATGTCCTTTTCTCTATCCCAGCCATCTCCCTCTCTCTTCTCCAATCTCTACATCAACGCTGCCTCTTTCACTCTCCCTCCCTCCCCCACTCCATCTCTCTCCCGAACCATCACTCCCTCTCCCATCTTTTTTTGCTGTCTCTAAGACATGTCGACGTGTGTCTGTGCGTGCCTTTTACAACAGCCCTTCATTTCTCCACTTAGATGTGCCTCTTGCAAACGCGACATGCCAGATTGAGCCATGAGTGGTTTATTGAATGACGTTTAACACCTCTCAACGTCAATGTTTAAAATAAACACGTAGAATATCATCAAGCGGACATGATGCCTCCGCTGTGGACAGATGTTTTTATTTCCGAGTGACATGCGGCGATCATAGATCCGTTGCCATTCAACTTTCCTGTCCTTTCGGAGCTGGTTGCAGGGGTAAGGCGCCTCCCACGCGGACGCCTGGAGGCAGACATCGGGGATCAAGGCTGCGGCGTCTTTCATCTCAGTCAAACACTTTTGCTATCAAGGTACACTTTGTTTGACCGACCCCCCTCATAACCCCGTGTTTGTGGTTATGAACCGGCACTGGTATCTGGGGGTGGGATTACGTTGGCCTTTCTCACCATGCCTTTGCTTTGATGCTTCATCCCTGACCCAGTGGACCCTAGACATCCCATCAATAATATAAAGAATGGAGGCATCTGTTGAGAAGAACGGTAATACCACGCCGTGTGGGTGTCAATGAAGCCCCCGTTGACTGCTCGAGATTTCCATACGTCCTCATGAAGCTGAACCCAACATGAGAGGGCTACGGCACAAAGAAGCAATATGAGCGATTTCCTGCTACGCTTTGGTTGCCTCAGGAGGTTTGGTTCAAAAGGGGCTGTGGTAGTCTTAGAGGTAGAGGGGGGATTTTGAGACCACCATGTGTAAAATGAGATAGCATTGATTCATTGTTGGCGACTGGACTTAGAAAGAAATATATGTACGTATATAAAAGGACAAGATGTTTTGTGGCGAGGGTGTCGTGACTCCCAGACAAAAGGTACTGGGTTCAATCCCAAAAGTCTGCAACGTATCTATTGGCATCCTTGAGCCTTGATGCCTTCCCCCTACATGTCCCTAAATCCCATGTATCTGAACCCACCTTTAGATATCTTTGCATTTCAATAATGTACTCAACATTAATGTTGATACAACACCCGTTCATATGAGTTTATGTTATTCTCTCTAAAATATGACCAATGGTATTTGGATAAAGAGAGTTCAGCAGGGCAGGTAACCGAGATACACAGAGACACCCTTCTGATTAAATATGACATAATATTCCAATACAAAACTTTCTTGCTGCTATTGTAAACAAACAGCAATATCGATCAACGTTTCACGATTTAGTATGCATTGAGAAGCCATATCACTGTAAATAAAAAGCACTTATAGTCTTTCCTGATCACCAGGCATAAAGCCGCACTGACTCTATGGCGAGGCTAGGAATCCAACAATTCATCGGTTCAGCGGCGATGACATTCTAAGTAGATTACTATACGGGCTCTGCAGCGGCTCGACAACATAAACACAAAAGCAGAGGCAAGGAACAGCATCCAGCTAGAATAATGTGCATCAAGCTCACATTTGGGTAATTATGATTCAGAGAAACATTGAAACCTCAGCGTCATTGGAGACACACTCTGGCAGCCTGCCCGTCACTCAATACAAGACTTATTTAACTTCTAAATCCTTAGGTGCTGCTTTAGTTTGTGTGGGGAGCAAAAAAGCTTCCATCTCCTTTCACAAGGACTAACAGTGTTAAAGTGGGTAGAAACGTTCCTGAAATCAGCATTCATCCATAGAGTACGACTGGGGCTCTACAATTAGAGAATTATTTGGTGCAGGCGCCATGCATTATTGTGTCATTTTACTGTAGCTTATGTTATTATTTCATTATAAAAAGGCTCGGGCCGGGAAGCAGATGGCAGACTTAAAATACGTTCAACACCTTGTCGTCTCGTTTCTGTTATTTTGTTTAATGCTACACACTCTAGTATTCCCAAGTCAGACTCAACCACACTATAAACATATTTTCCATGGAAAAAACCAAACAATATTTAAATATTGTATATTCAGATTCAGCTTGTAGGATGAGCAAGCGTTTCAGTTGAGACAGTTGGTGTGGTTACTGGAAATGTTTGAGAGTTGTCTTTCCTTATTTCTACGCCTTCCTTTTTTACCTCTCTTTTCATTCTCTGGATGGATTTTTCAACACTACTATTGCCCCTGAGATTAACATTGTTTAATATCCAACTGACGGGACCATCATTTCCAATGTCAGAATCATTACAAGCTCTACTGTTTTCTTATTTATGATACTATAAGAGAATCAGCCTGTGCCCTTATCTCACTAAATAAAGCATAATCTTGGTTTTATTGATTTCCATTACAACAGCCCAGTGGCACACTTTAGTACTCTCTAAATCTGTCATTGGCCGACAGTGAATATTTTAAGGGAAGCAGTTGAAAACAAATCTTATCCCCAATAACAGATCAAACAGTTTTACTGTGTCTGTTGTCATGTCTGGGAGTTATGCATTACAGTTGTAGGCCAAACAAAACCTGAGCCAATCAGAGCTGAACATGACATCTTTCCTAACTCAACGCCTCTGCATTTTGTTTGGCTTCAGTTTTGCATTCTGCAAATATTATACATTTTAGGCCCCATTCCACACAGAGGCGGAATTATATTTGAAACCACTCTGGGAACTGGTTTCAGAAATGTGCGGATTCGGGCACCGGATCCGTCTGGACGGTTGGCCGAAACGCACAAGACTTGCAGTTTCACAAAAAAATCGTCTCCGTGTGGACGGGCCTTAGACTGAACATTAAAAAAGTGGAGCTAGCATGTCTTTTATGTTTCTCAAAAAGAAGTGACAGCACAGCATTACCTTAAGGTACTTTCCTTTTGTCCCTCTCCCAATAATCATAATTACCTTGGACTAACCCCAATTTAATTCCTACCCCCGCATTACAGTTTCCTGTCTGACATCTATAACATTTAAATGAACAGCATGCCAATAATGGCATCACGTACACAGTGTTTTGCGTGCTCTTGAATCGGCTGAATTGGTCATTTAAAACACTTTAAGCTTGCCATTTAAATGATTATGTTAAAGGTGCCCCTCATTTGATAAATCATCGAAACAATCTGTTGAAAAATGCCTTTGAAAAGATTAATCTAATGTTTTCAGATAGTTTCCATCTCTGAAAACAATTAGAGCCCCATTTGGAGGTAGAATGGAATAGATTGGGTCATTGGAGTTATTTTCGGCTCTAAACATTTTCCTCATAATGAGATAAATGCATGAAGCTATTCTAAGATCAAGTTATTGTAAAGAGCCTTTAGTGACCGTAAGATTGCAATAAAAATATAGAACTTCATGTAAAAAACATAAGGAAACAAGGCGAGAGAAATTTTGCTTCAGGTACATCGGGGCCTTTTATATTCCCTACTTCATTCTACTTTGCCCACCGGCACAACCTAATAGGCTGCTGGGTGTGCTTCAATTACCCTTGGACTGTTCATGATTCTGTCTACTGAACCCATCGCGTCCTATTTGAGTGATCTATCGCCACTGTATTCAATCGACAGGCTGCTGTTGGAGATAGCATGCAGATGAGAAGAAACATGGAGGTTCTGGAGGGGGAATTTGATTCTTCCATTCAGGAAATGGCTATGTTCATTCATATTAACCCACACGTAGAAAGACAGCGTGAAGAAGAGCTACATGCTGATGTTCGTGCGAGGAACAATGGATTAAATCCACAAATCTGGGGAGATTTCTGACAATTAAAAAGCATAATGTCACACAGTGTGACAGAGTTTAATAAGAAGCAAGAGATTACAGGGTAAGTTAATCAAATACAGAGAGTTAAGGAATACAGAAATGAGCATGAGTGGGGGTAGCAGGGTTTATCCATGTGCACCACTGAACACAGCCACATATAAACATTTGATTTATTCCAAATACAGAGGAGCAAAAGAGCGAGAGAGAAGAGCAGACAGAGAGAGCGAGGAAGAGACTCATTGAGGGTGCTCAGCCCCCTCGGAGCATCATGTAGGTAGAGGCAGGGGATGATTAAAGACAGATAAACACTGCACATAGTAAGATTGAAGGAGAGGCAAAGCATGTTGATATATGTAGGAAAAAACTTGTTGAGGAGCAAAAGAGAACTAGACACAGTGTATGAGGGACCGAGAACAGTGATAGGTCTAAGGGAAACAACAGCATCTAGAGTTCCAGTGTCAACACGAGTGAGAGAAAGAAAGCGAGAAGGTTCGAGTATGTGGATAGGTCTGTAGGAAACATCGTCTAGAGTCCAGGTGTCAACGAGAGAGAGAAAGAGAGAGACAGAGAGGTAGAGTGTGTCGATAGGTCTATATGAAACATCGTCCAGAGCCCTGGTGTCAACAACAAGAGAACTCTGTGACTGACAGTCCACTGAGAAACCCCGGTACACTGAGGTGACAGCCTGCACACCAACATCGGGATAGCGTTAATGTGACACTGACAAGGAATGGCATGTCCCCCTCTCTTTTTCTCCCTCGGTCTCCCTCTACACATGCATGAATTAAGCAGTGAGCAGGCAAAGCAAGTGAAAAAAAACACATAGTGGCCTAATGTTATAGAATCGTATAGTGGGGAAGGATTGTATAGTGGCTATAGTTTTCTAGCAGTGGTTCTGTTTCCGAAAAGAGTGTGTTTGACTCCTTACTCAATCTGTATGCAACCTTGAGAAAGATTTCCTAACCGCTGCCTTTTTAATGGGATGCATCTGAATTCACTATAAGTCGCTTTGGATAAAATAATAAACCACTTAGTAGTAGTAGGCATTCATTTATACATTCATTCATGGGTTAAACCTTTTGTCATATTGAAACGTACATTTCTCGTCAAGCCAGATGCCAAGATATTTTTATTCTCTGATATATTTTAATAACTCGACACAACATGAATTGTTAATTTGCATTAAGTACCAATTTAAGGTTAATAGGATCGTAAACAGAATCAGCAATACAGTATACAATTCCACACAAGTTGGATCAACACAAGTTGGATAAGACAAACATGCATGCAACATGCAATATCATTGATATAAATGGGGAACAGGACAGGGTGAAGAATGGCTCCATGCAGCAAGCCTGTTTAAACTGGCAGGAATCCAAACTCTGCTCCCCCAACCTCACACACTGATGTCTCTCATGTAGATAACTCTGAAACCAGCTTCAGAAATTCCAGCTCCAACTGTATCATACACCTATGATGAATATTTGACTGCCTTCTAAAATGTTGCAGGATCCGATTAGGAGCTCCTAATTGAGTCCAAACAGTAGCTCGCCTTGGCAATCCAAACTGCAGTTTCACACTTATTTCTTACGTGTCTAAATGTTGACCAATGGATTGGATCTCCTGTATGATTAAAGCTAGCTTTAAGCTCTGTTCCTTTCTCTAAGGAGAGCTGATAGATAACCGAGGGCTTTAGGTGTCTTATATTCTAAGCTTTCTAAAAGCTGTGTGTTTATTGACAATTGAGAGAATATCTTTTGAAATATAATACAGGACTATGTTCACATCTGGGATATCCGAGGTATAGTGAATATCACTGTGATGATGGTCATTTAAAAATAATATATATAATAACCCATTTCTCTTGGATCACTATGAGAATGGTGTTCTATGCAGTTTTGTCAAATTAACACGTGCTATCGGGTAAATAGTCAGCCACCATCCCCAATTTCACCACAGGCTACAAGTTTATAATTTATATTAGAAAATGTAGGACATCCCTTAAGGTCGACTTTGTATGACCTTTCAGATGTAGCATGGAAGGATCAATAATTATTTATGATATGTTGATGTCCTTTAGTTGGTCAGGCCCAGTAGTCAGACAATTTAGGTTGAGGTCACGCAGAATTACAGAATTGCTAAATTAATTGAGCCAATTTATCTACAGTGGAGGAATCAGATAACTGAGGACTTTACACTGCCACCATAGTAATTGAGTTGTTAGACCCTGCATTAACCTTCAGAGCTATGAATTCAAAACATTTAGGTTGGTTACAGCATGTAATATCATGAATGAAAAACGTGATTTCACATATAGAGTTACACCTTGGTCCCTTCCTGTTACATCCATCCTACACACCTAAAACCATTCAGATATGGAGTCATTGGTAGTCTTCCCTAGCCAGGTTAACAGTACAATAGGGTTTGCATGTTAAACCAGTATACTCAGATGGTCTAGCTTTTGTTTATTTATAGAGCAATGTATTGTTGCTGAGGCAATCTTCTAATATTTAAATGAAGGAACCCAAAAAAAATTCTGGATTTAAGCACATTTGGATGGGTCAGGCAATTTAGAGAAAGTGAGATGGAGGGGGATTGATACTAGATTTGATGACAATACATAATGTTTAGGATAGTTATTATTTAGTCTGGGAGTAATCAAACAGAAATGCTAAACAATTGAACAGGCCATCATTCCTAAGCACGTCATCTTTCGCAACAAATAGAGACACTCCAAGCCTGTGCTGAGAAACAATATTCTGTAAAATCGGAGAGTTCAGAATGAGAACTAGAGAACTAGAGAGGTTTGGGCAGGGGGTGTGAAGAGCTGAATGGTGACTGTTACACTTAACAGTTGGCCAAACGGCGGGTCACAAGGTAAAAGCCTTGCAGGAGCCTAAGGTTGGTTCAATATTTTTCAGTAAAAGATGTGATCCTTTTGGGCAAGAGTTGAGGGGGCGTTTTGCTTTAAAAGTCAGGTTGAGGAAAGATGGAAAGTTAGCGTTGGATGGTGCAAAATGTCAATCCCAGTATCGCTGCTCCTTACCGCTGTGTGCGACATGGTTGACCATGTTACTAAATAGACTAGAAAACTGGGTTAGGACTGACAGTTTGACCACCAATCCCAAAAGCTTTTATTTTTGTGAACCCTATTTATGTGAATAATACATATACAAATACAAATTGAGCCATTAAATAAAACAATGGTTAGATGTGCCATCATTTTCAACAGTTACAAACAATGATTTTTTTTTGTTGTTGTTTTCATCATGCTCATTTAGTTTGAAGGCCAATTGGACTAGCTCATTGAATGAGCTTTGTGTGTGAAATGCGTAAAATAACTAAACCTTGCTGTACTCTACTTATCTTTAGAAATACTAGCAAATATTTTCAATCAATGACTTCAGGGCTTGTTTGCAGTGCCCTTTGTTGTTTGAATGATCCAACGTGTAGTGAAAAGACTGTAGGTCTGATTATTTTGGGCTTTATAATAATAATCAGAGACTCCTTCCAATTACTTGACCATTAAGTCGGTACGTGAACTGCAGCCGGCTCGAACTCCTGCATACAGAGTCCTGAAGAGCGAGCTCAATGGGTTGAGACAATAACAATAATAAACTAATGTTCTGCAATCTCTTAAACAAGCCCACTCTAATGGAAGTGACACACATCGATTTCTCTGTGTTAAATGATGACCAGGTAGGGCTGGTGCCTCTCCCTCAAGGAGCAGGTAGCCTGCACACATCGGTCTACAATCCAAGGAACCTTTTGATTAGGAGTCAAACACTGTAACCACCATTCATCCCCCAGTGTCCCCTGACAGGCAAACACGCATCAATTCAAATCCAAAAGACTCACTACTACACTACTTGAGTATTACTTAAAAAGGTATTTGATTGACAGGGGGAGTGGCCCTTAAGCCCATAGCACACCAAGCACAAATGTCTGTTCATATTTGCAGCACGACCAAAGAAAGCTGTTCATATTGTTTAAACGGTTCAGGCACATCAACTGTGAATGTAGCGAGCTGCGATTCCTCACTCGCGAACAAGACTTGTGCTTTACTCGCTTAAATTCTTACATAGAGTCTGAGACCAAGCTATACTGAGAGGCTACTGAAGCTCAAAAGGTTCTGTAATATCGTGTTAGGTTGAGCCCATGGTTGTGTGATTTAATTTAATTAAAGGCATAGCCTTTTCCTTTTCGAAGAAGCAATGTTGGTTCTCAAATGTAACATATTATACATATTTCTGTAGGCCATAAAAGCATGCTGGAACAATGGTTAATCAATTACATTACGACGATCAGTGAACACAGAGCTGAAATGGCACTTGAAAAAACTGAGAGCAGTCGGATGGAAACCCACAAATAGCGTTGGGGATGATCGTGGGCAACCACTACATCACATTCAAATTCAAACCCAACACTGCAGACAAAAGAGAGAGGGATAGCGAGAGAGAGAGAGAGAGAGAGAGAGAGCGAGAGCGAGACCGAGAGCGAGACCGAGGGCGAGGGCGAGAGAGATTGAGAGAGAGAGATTAAGAGAGAGAGCGAGAGAGAGAGAGAGAGAACAAGAGAACGACAGAGCGAGAGTGAGAGTGATCAAGAGTGAGTCGAAGTGTGAGAACAGGTGGAACGGAACCTTTGGCAGCCAAAGACACTTTTTTTACTCATGTTCGAGACACTTAATTTGCCATATGATTGAACACAGAATTTGGTGTAGTTTGGGAAGTGACCGCAATGTTCTGTTCATAGAGTGTGTGTGTGTGTGTATGTATGTTTGTGTGTCTGAACATATGTATAAATAAAATAAATAAAAATAAAGGGGAGTGGCTGGTATTTCACTATTTTCATTTACTCTCTGTGAATGTAGCATCGATCAAGTTTCGAGATTCCTTTATTGGGACGTTCCATTACACAGGTACTGTATAAGAGAGTAACCCTGATGGGTTTTGGCTGCTCAACATCGCAGCGATAATGGATGCTCACACACGTATGGACAACATGCACACGTTGGCCTCGGCAGGAAACACAGCGGTCTGTCCTGTCGACTGTGCTAGGGGCTTCATGCAGGAAGTTGATGTTATTCACCTCGCAACGGGCGTTAAAAACCATTCCGCTCGTCCAGGAGGCAGGCAGCGACGTTCGATGAACCGCTGGCTCATCTTTCAATTTGTAAATGAGACTGCGTAGGTGAGTTGTCGTACGTGCGTATCCGTGCAGGCTATCTAGAATATGTCACGCACACATCTTCTCATGGACGTTGGAGCCTTAAGCTCCAAGGATAAAGTATGTACGTGGTGTTAATGGTGTGTTGGATGAAGGCGATCCGCAATCACAACCCCTCGCAGCTAGAAGACTGAAGATGGCATTGATGATTGAGGCTTGCGCGAGACAAGGAAATGGTCAAACAAACAATTTCCTATTCATTGCGTTGGAGGAGTATTATTTATAGAAAGAGGTGTTTTCACTGAAATTATTGTTGAACGGCTACTGGCAAAAGGAAATGTAAGCGTGTGAATTCCACCTTCTCGACAATATCCGTTAAGGATGTCTACAGCCTTTTGACTGTCTTTTTTACTTCATGAAACACTCACTACTCAGTAGGCTCTCAGCCCTCCATCATACTGCAATTACCATTTTTTTATAATGTTTAGAAAATGAATGTATGTTCTTGACACAAGCCATGGCTCTATCACCAAGCCTGTCATGCAGCACACTGCTCCGTGTTGATATGTTGTAATTACCTTTTTACGCTAAGGTAACACAAATGTAATCCTTACATTGAGTGCCAATATATAGAGAAAAACAGAACAAAGAAACCCTTACAAAGCTGCATGACGAAGAGTCGTTTCTCATCCCAGAAGTTGGATTGAAAAACAAAACGGAACAAAAGACACTACGCTTCATTGGAAAATGTGTTCATTATTTTCATGGTACAGACGTTTCCATGTGGAGGTTTGGCAAAAACCGACCAAACAAAATAATTGAAAAAAGAATAAAGAGAAGATTAGCCAGCCGGCTACTTCTAAAGGACATTTGTTTGGCAGGGGCGTAAACATGAATAAAAAAATGATCTACTCTCTATTCCAGCCTGGCTCAGACATGTTACTCTGCAGGACGTCAAAGCACATAGCAGCATCCACTGGTCCATTGAACACACACGAGGGGGGCCGGGCCCGCAAACGCCTTGGAACTGGTGCTCAATAGTGTAGGTGGTGCCAAAACTGGATGAGCCATTACTGGTGCCCAACAGTGTTGCTATTGGTGTCCACAACGGATGGGCCGTTGCTCAATAGCAGCTTCACGCAGCGCTACGACCGATGGCAGTCTTCACAGTTCAGTGGTGTTTTTGCTCCCAATAGAAACAAACCCATTTGCTCACAACCCAAACACTACCAAAGACCTTACCCCTGAAACACCAGGGATATACAGAAAGTAGCCAAACTAGCAGAACGCAACGGGTAACAAGGATGACTGAGGTTGTGTGTTTGATGCATACAATCACAACAGCCCATGTTGCTGTCAAATGGTTGTATTGGACCGTAAGGCCCGGGAGAACAGAAACAATAGCTGTGGTGAATTACAACCCAAGACATTCGATGAGGATATCATTTTGTTGCTTGAGATTCACTCAAAACCTCCTTTTCCTCTCAGCCAAGAACGTAAAACCGATAAATACATGCATATTTAAGCCACTACAATTAAACACGTGGAATCAATCATCAAGATGCATTAGCATCGCAGCATCGATACAATAGCTGTAATTCATGCTCATATAACTGTTTAACCGTTTCAAAAGATTGGACAGGTCCATTACACATGATGAATGAAGGATATTCTTGGTGGCGTTCTCAGCTCAGAGCATTCAAATAAGGAAGAGAAATGTACAAAACAGCTGTAAAAGTTAGACTGGATACATATAGAGATCATGCCAGAATAGTGAATGTTTATTGATCGCACACTGGGACTATTGCAATTCAGAGGCAACACTAAACGTTTGCTGAAAGCTGAGGGGTAAATTCATGAATGTCATTCTTTCTGATTCTTTCCCTTCTCCATGTCTGTAGTGTTCAAGAGAATCTTTAATGATATCTCGCAGGGCTTTTGGGCTTTAGGCTTTGACCTTTCATTGATATTTGAAATGTGTAAGGCTTCCGTTTCCTCTGCTTGACTTTGATGCCCATCTACTTAGCAGAAAGGAAGGAGCAGTCGTTGCTGCAGGTGCTGAAGTTCAAGTCTTGGCACGCCAGCTCCGTGCCAAGTGTGTGTGGTGTAAGAAATCAATCATGTCCAACACTGGCTTGTCCAACCAAAGCTCCAATACATTATATATAAAAGGGCCTGAAACTAAATGGAAAGTGAAAGTAGAGAAGGTGAGAAGGAAGAAAGTCCAGGATAAAAAGGGTCAGAGTAGGGGAAGGGAGGGAGAATGGATGGACAGAATAAATAAAATAAAACGATTCAAAGCATAAACCTTGACAATGCCAGAGAGATCCTGATCTGACAGGCGTCAATCTAGCACACTACAGACTCCTGAGAAAAACAGATATCTAAATATCTTGAGAATTGCTGTTTAGAGGGGTAAAATAACCTGCTTTTCATTCAAACATTTTTACAAACTGATCAATCAAAATTTCAAACTAGACTCACAACCTTTTCAAGAAAATTGGGCCTGTATATGCAGCTTTTGAAATGGTTTGCAGGCAAGCACTTAAGAAGGTGCCATATAACTCTTCAAATACCTACTAGTGAGTAATATGACTAGGAGACAGGATTGATTTATTATGCTAACATAAATAAGCACGTTGCAGGAAATTAAAGTTGTAAAGGAGTTATATGAATCTCATGAGTTCAGGAAATGGAGCTCAAGGTGACATTTATGTTGAAACTGAAAGAAATCAGTGGAACAGTGAAAAGCCAATTTTGGTAGAGAGGCCTCAGGAAGTCCAGAAATTGGCTGTGTGGGATTCACGGGGAGAGTCTCAAAGACCTTTGAAATATGTAGCCAAACAGCTAGCTAGCAAAGACAGCCTGTGTAGAATCATCTACACAGGCTGTGTAGACGATGGCTTTGTAGTAAATGACGTGTTAGGGTTATCATATGCATAGGCCTTTAGACTGTTAAGTATCTATAATGATGTAAATTGTAAAGCGTATAAGAGAGAATGACTTTAACTTTGTTATTCTCTTTACGGTAACCTAAACGCACCACCCCACCAATAGTTATCACAGAAACACGATAATTTGATCTACATGAATGAACAATCTAATAATGATAAGATACTGGCTTTGACTTAAAGTTGTGAATTTGCCAGAATATTTAAAATTGTAGATAATTGGGGTTTGGAAAATAGCAATAAGAGAAATGAAGAGGGACAGATTTCACACCAAATGGAGAATGCAATATAGAGATCAGGATCAAGGTATTAGTGTCGGCACAGAGAACCACTGTAACTTCTGACTGGCCATGCTCTATTGATAATGTTATATGGCAAAATGTAGTTGGGAAGTTACAGTTTTTCTCGATTGTATACACACATAAAATGGAACTATGCACACCATTCTGAAAATGTGAAGCTTATGTATCAAATACAAGACTCCAGACTGCTAAACTCTCAGCACAATTCCACTGTTTTCACACAAGAAATTTTTAATCACACACAATCTCATCATTTAGCGCACTTGGTTCACCTGGAAACACTGGCCTTCAAAACGTATAAAAATAATTACCAATAAGTCTGACTCACTTCTCACTTGTTCAAACTCAACTGGCAAAACACTTCAATCATGTGTCAGAGCATAAAAGAGGCCTCAGGTGAGATCTACTGTGTTGTAGATATGGTCCTCTGGCCTGATCAGGATCAGAGGTGGATACAGACTGATTTACATGTAGATCTGTTTCACCTCATTTATATTCTTATTTTTATTTTTTGTTGGCCTATGAAA
>JAOSLM010000043.1:9803585-9816806 GCA_025629765.1 Eleginus gracilis | reverse complement strand
GTTAATGATAATGTCTCTTCACCTCCCGACAGCAATCAACAAATGAAATACCCTGGCAAAAAGAAAAAGAGCTGGTGTCTAAGGCTAATGCAGGTCTGTAATAAGCCTGTCCAATTATTTATTTGGCTCAAATTAAATGTTTGGATTGGTTACCTACCAATCATTTAACTACCTACCGGGCTACCTGCGCACACTTTACCCCCATGCACTTATTTCAATGACCAGAGTATACCACAAGGCTAGGCAGACCTATTGCTAGTTGTCTTGGGGAAGGGCATAGGAGGGAGCCCTGGAGAGAGGGTTGGAGAGAAAAAAATGACAAGATCGGATTATCGCTGGTGCGTCATCCACTATAACAATGGATGAGAGAGAGGGAGAGAGAGAAGAGAACGATAGAAAGAGATAGAGAAAAGGGGAGAGAGACAGCAGATATTTTAAGGAGAGGGAAAGACAGACAGTGAGACATCCAGAGGGAGAGAAGGAGAGAGACATCCAACTGGTATTGAATTGGCTTTGAGTCAATGTGCAGAAGAACTGTAATTCAAAAACCAATATCGTTAAATAGCTATATATTGGTTGCCTTAATTGGTACTGTATGGCGGGAGCTAAAGAAGGAAGATGGCTCAACAGCTGCTGGTTGTAAAGGAGACGAGTAGGGTGTCCTTGTACCAAACCATACCACTGCCCATTATAGTTTTAACTATGTATCTATAGTCATTTTTACAATCTCACCGATGCACACAACTCTTTGTTCAGGTGCCATGAAACTCCCGATGTGAACTTTTACAGTTTAAACGCAGCTCTCCTATTGGGCGTTCGACTGTTGATTGGGCGTTCAAAGTAACTGTAAAACTGTGTTCATTGCTCATTCTGCCAGAGAATAGACTTATACATTAAATAATCCTGTATTCTACAAACTACTGTGTGCTTGTTTGCATTCATAGTCTCATCTGTCCTAGACGCAATAGCTCATGAAGAAATGCCATGACAGAACGCTCCAACATTCCCAGAGCTCATGAATAGTTACTCGCCTATGTTTCTCTCTGCCCTGTTTACCTGTAGCTCTCAGTATTCATTTATATTTCTGTGAGTTTTTGCAACAAGAAGCAGTCCCCTTAACACATTTATAGTTTGTCAATTGAGAAACAGCCAGTGATCCAAGTTCTGTATGTGGTGCACCAACCTGTTTACCAATAACGTTTTTTTCGTTCTGTGTAAACATTAGTAAGCCTATTTCACGGCTCAACGGTGCCTCTGTAACTACTCTTGCGATCAATATAGCTGCATGGAATGCAAACATATCATGTGAGCTTATATTGAACCAAATGTGTTTACAAGACAACGATGGCTCGCTGCTACCACACACAACCCTGTCACCGTTGCAGTGGGGATACAGAAGCCGATTATGCGCTCAGCGATAAAAACTACCGGATTCAAATTCGCTCAGTGTCCCCATTGTGCTATCCAATTCGCCAATATGCCTTTTTCAAATTAACTCCTTTGTTGAAAGACAACGTTTTTTATTTCCCTAACCGGGTGTACCCTGTCAGTATGTTGGAGGTGAAACAAAAAAAAATACATTTGCGTATCTATCTAACGCACACCAGCTAATATAATTGGAAAAGGAAAAAACGCTTGGCAGCTCTGAACTCTAATCTAATTTTGTCTTCTTAATGCACCACCATACCTGAAGAGGTAATGTACTTTGACCATGTAAAATCACATGCTGCTACGTGTGAACCTGGAGTAGCATCTCAGAGAGGAGTGCATTAATATAACACATAATAAATAATACCATAAAAATTGCTGTTTTGTCAGCGTATTTTGTGAGGGCAACAGAATGGAACAGCCTTTTCAACCGAGTTCATGTTGGAGGGCCATCCTTATGGAAAATGTTTGGGCTGAGCAAAAAAAGAAAAAGAAAAAAGGACTCATTCATTTCATTTCGTATTAATTAAGCCTCTCCCATTAACTTCAAAGAGACACTCTCTGATAATTCCACGACTTTGCTGCTCCGCATTTTTTCCGGGCCAAAACCTTGTCCTGTTCATTAAAGTCCACCCCCTCTCATTCCCGGAGCTTGTCATGTTCAAACAGTGTTCTCTGTTCCTCGCTTTGCTGGATTAATGTAATATTTGGTAGCTAATGTCAAAATAAGGGGAGCACTACATGGACCCCTGGCCAAGGTCATTATCATCTTTAAGTAAGGCAAAATAAATACAAAATCAAAGAATCCGTAGACTTTTCCTGAGCTGCTCTATTTTTAAATGCCTTCAAGGAACCACGTAGACTTGGGATGAATAAATTATACCTTGCAGTGAACTTTGAAGAATTCAAAGAAGGTGAGGAAATTATAAATTGAAAAAACAAACTTCTGTTGATTCGTCACAAAGGAGGCAGCCCCGTCTTTATGGACATTTAGCCACGGAGTCCATTTGAAATAGTCTCTGAAAGTTGTTGTTTTTTTGCCCGACAATAGCTCAGTTGGGACTAACAATAGCAACAGGAATAAAGTGGCAAATGATGAAAGATAAGTATAATTCATCAATCAAGCGTCTATTTTCGTGATCCAATTATGTTGAATACAGAACAACAAACCTCCAAATCAAGATACTAAATTTTTTAGGTATGCAATAATGCCAGCACTGTATATTTGACGGAAATACCTGACTGCTGAGACAAAGAGGAAGTGAGAGATTTCAAGGAAAAACCTGCAGATATTTAACCAAGTTTAAACAGAAAGGTATAACTCGAAACCATTCCAGTATAGTTTTAGAGACATATCATTAATGTGCAGGTATAGGGGTTAGGGCATCTTACTCAAAGGCACCAACAGCTAAGAACCCAGACCCTTTGGAGCATATTGCAAACAACACAATCAGGCCCCTTGTTGTTTGCATCGATTTTCATAATTTTTTCATCCAATGCTTCCAATACTGTGTCAAACCCATGGCTATGGCTTGTTAGAGGGACAACTGTGGCCCTGAATCACCATGTCTCCCTCTGCCTCCCTGCCCTCTCCCCAGGGGAGCACCTGTTCACGTCAGGGCTCCCCCGTGTGATTTAGTGACAGCCAGTATGTTTGCACGCCATACAGCCGTGACTCAGTTCATGGTGCCGGCTTTTTTTTGTTTTACACGTCGCTTGAAGGGCTGTTATTTGGACAGATATAGCCACAAAAAAGCGAGGGCCGCAGACATGGGGAATCGGTCAATGACAACGACAGAGGGGCCCCAAGAGCCACTGAACTTTTACGGTCGGAGCCTGTTGAGTTGAAAATGTCACTTTCAATAGGGGCCACAGGTAAATAAAAGCCACGAGGTAAAAGACTGCTGAATGACAAAGTGCTTTGTTGGGAGAGAAGGTCGGGGGGTGGGGGGGGGGCATGCTTTATTGGCCAGACGTGGAAAAATTACCCATGGGAGATTGAATTAATAAATGTGTTACAATTAACAACTTGACATTTTCAACAAATAAACTGTGCTTGACGGACATAAATTCTTTCAAAATGAGGATATGTTTAGTATGAACATTGTGTCATTAGCAGCAAAGACATTTTGACAAGTACTAAAAGCTAAAATTAGCTAACACAGCTCGACTTGCTGTGTCCAATCCGTGTGATTTTGTTTGCAATGCCTATCCACAGACAACAAAAATCGTTTTAAAGAAATGATTACCTGTTGGTCATCAAAGGTAAAGCCTCAATGTAACATTTTCAATGTTATTTTTACCGTACCTTTCCATTTTGGTTAATTACCCCAATCTCCAACGAGGCGGACCAGACAATTGTTTACGAAAAAACAAAACATAAATAGAGAAACAAACAACCCCTGTAAAATATGACTCAAACCGACCTTGAAGGATAAAGTGTAAGACAGAGTACAAAATCAATAAATAGATAAATATGTCTCCCATTGAAAGGCTATGAAAGGCAAATACGTTTTGAGGAAAGATCAATTGTGCACCAAATTATAAAGCCATCAATCATTTCTCAGCCAAAAACTATGTTATTTAAGCATCAGTCATCAAGTCACATAAATGAAACACTTCAATGTAAATGTCAAAAAATAAAATAATGGGCTCATTGGCTCTTCTCTAGGTGCTGACAGTTTCTTTGAGTTTCTCTGAGTTGCTATGAGCTAATTTAACCACTACTTTGGTTGACTACTGTACTTGAGACATGAGTTGTCATTGCAGTGAATTTCATGATATTGACTAAGTTGCAATTTATAGTCTCAATGTATATTCCTTTCTATTATCATAGAATTGCAAACATAATTTTATAATTTTTTTTGTAAAAAATAAAGACTTCAGTTCTTTGTGTATAATATGCGTGACTTATCTTTTTGCTTGCAAATAGCAGAGGGCATGTTAGCATGTTGTAAGATAGGCTATCCTAAAGAGCCATTAGACTGCACTGCCAATCTGACTATGATAGGTCATCAGAGATTAAGGAAACATGCCGAGTTGAATTACTGGCTTCTCCTACAACAACGCGACAGCCAGTTAATGCCATTCCTGGTCGGAAATTTTTTGGCCTGTGTTATGTTTTACTATTCTCTGAGTACCCCGGGTTGCCAGATAAAAAGCAAATTGGCATACACAAATACAGCACGCTGCAGCCAATGAAGCAGGCAAACTCACTGCATCAACTGAGATTGTCCTAGAGACTTCCCAACATAAAAAAAGCCTTGCCTTCTTTCGAAAAGGCTCACTGACCAGAGCCGCGCTGAAACACGTGTAATTCTTGGAGTTTTATTTTAATTATGGAGACAGCTTGGAGCCCAGAAGGGTTTCAAGACAGATGCCAAATTAGCTGCTGCATAATTAGCAAACAATAAATAAATTGCCAAAGTATATATAGAAGATCAACTTACAGTGTAGGATTGGTGCCGATTGTCATTATCAAAATAGAATAATTGTGCTTGTCTCAAAACACAATGTAGCCCTCGGCTCTGCTTACGTTCGTGTTTGATCAGTGTCCTCAACCTGGCCTCCCATGTAAGCTTTGAATCTGGGAGGAGGGAGGGAGGGGATACAAATCTCTTCAATATTGTACATTTGGTCTGCAGTACCTCTTCTAAATGTCAATGTAACATATTGTACCTTTAATCATCCACGTCAGACAAAGTGCTACTGAAAGATGATTGCGCCAGTGATGTGTGAAGTGGTCACATAGGGACAGGCACGAGATACTACGTTGGACAATTTGAGGCTGTCAGATCTGTGTTAAACGAATGTCAGCTTCATCGTAAGCCCTCTGTCTGTCATTTGAAAATATAACATTAAAATGTATTTGAATAATAACAATATCCATCAAACTAAGCATCCAATTATCATTATTGTTATTATTAGTTAATTTTCATACGTGAAGAGCGTACTGTATGCATTAATGTATTCATTCTGTGAATATTGGCATCATTATATTATATACTGTATATATATACAGTATATAATATAATGATACCAATATTCAAGATATGATGCCTACATCCTAACATAGACAGTTGCACGGGGACACATACAAAATAAAACCCTTACCCTAAGATTGGAATAATGTTTCTGAATGACATAACACACCTTTAATGAGGATATGCTAAGAGAATTATCGTGTCATTGAACATCGGGGCATAACAAAGACGTTTCCATTGATTTAAACTAATGCTTTGGAAATTCTTGCAGAGAACATTCTTTAATAGGTCAGTGTGTGTGTGTGATAATGTCAGTGTGTGTGTGTGTGTGTGTCTGTGTGCATGTGTGTCCGTTTGTCTAGATGGGGTATCTACAGGGATACATCCAAAAGTCCATGCTCATTCACTTCTCGCTGTTGGTCCATGGTCTCTTACCAGCTATCATCCTAGTAGTACCATTACAGTCCAAGCAGTTTGGGGAAAGATCAATGCTTCACACTGTGCCACTGAACTTGGTTTCCCTGCTGAGATAGCAGCATTGCATTCTGGGACTGTGAGACAAGAGCTGCCTCAATGCGCTCTGTACATGAATATCCTCATATCGTTACCAGGCGGAAATGGCATTCAAGCAGGTCGAGATTAAGTGTCGCGCCACGCAACAGATAGGACATGACACCTTCTGGAGCCTCGTTATTGTACAAGATAACAGGTGGCACTTTGGATGGTAGCATGAGCACCTTTTTAATTGTTGTAGAAAAAACGGTTCCGAATTTTTCGGATCCGCCAATGCGTCAGCAAAGCAAAACAAGTGTAGGTTTTAAGGAAATGTGCATATCGCATATAAAAATGTCAGAGTTTAAATCCTATAAAATAATAGATTGTTTCAAGGCTCAAATAAATATGGAATACGATGATTCCTGAACAAGGGAAAAGATTACATTTACATTTAAATTGAATAAGGATTCACTTTCGATTAAAACATAAAAGGCATTCAGAAATTGCATTTAATGGGCTTTTATTCAATTCTCTCACTTAAGTTACCTTACTTACAAGGACACCATCACTCCATATATTCTCTGATGGAACAGCAGCTTCCACAATTCATGTTTTTCCACAGCTCTTTCTTGCAGCATGACTGCAAACAGTCCCACACACACGCCTCAGTGCTTTAAAAGCCGCTGATTGTTGCAGATTACATCGGGGTCACGGGATGCCACTGTGCTCCAGCCTTTCTCATTTCCCATGGGTGTTTGTTGAGCCTTTTCAGGACAATATGCCGTCATTATCACAGGGCCGCGCTGTTGCTTGCACAGTCCACACCGACATCTGGTCATGGCTCTCTCAAGATATGACGGGTGCCACACCAGAAGCGTCCCTCTGCTTCTTGTTTGCAGAGGACATACATTATCCTCTTGAGGAACTATCTGTTTTCTTATTTACCCCCAGAGGGTGAGATGATGAATGAATATGTTTGAATGACACAAGCGACCAAGTCCCCAAGCCTGAAAATAAAAAGATGCGCAGCCTTCTTTCAGTACTAAAGGCGAGACCTAACCTTGTAACCAGGGCGTTCTCATCTCACAACAGAATGCACGGATGAGGGTGATTCGAGGTTGCCTTATCAGCTAGAGAGAGGGAGGGACTTCCGGGCAAGCTTTGCAAGGGGCAATATCCGTTTCAGTACCACAGGTTTAGCGGCAATAGGCAGGAGTTACGAAGGGACTCCTGATGTCCTTTTCTGTTCCATGTGTAGGATAGTGCTTTACAAATTCTTGGTCAGAAAACTCTGGATTTATTGTCTGTGTTCTTGTTATTCTTCTCCTGTTACTTCTCTTCTCGCTCCGGGGACTCAACTGGCATTCACAGCTCATGGGAAATTAGAGAATGTAAATGTGTTGCAGTACACCGGGATAACGCTACAATTCATGACCCTCTCTCGGCCTAATCAGTATTACAAGGTCGTTGCTGGCCAGAAATATTCATGTGGAGGCAGGAAAGTGTAGCAGAGGCTAGGGTGTTCCGACTCCCATCCATATAGCTACCGGGTTCGATCCCCAATGGCACTTGCCTAAACTGCGTGAATCCTCGGGCAAGATGCTAAATTACAAAAAATCAAATAGTACTTTCCCAAATCTGATGTATCTGGGCTATGTGGATGAAAACATTTTGCTTCTTGGGGTGACACTTTGTTATAGTTTTCTTCTGCTGGGTAAGTTTGTGTTTGCCAATTAAGTGCTCACGGATCCCCGCCTGCAACAACACGATTGGTCAAAACAAATATGAAGCATAAGAAAGTGAAACGCTCCGTTCCCCCACGTTTCAGCTTGTCTGCCATCAGACTGTAGATTTGAAACACAGTTCAGATGCGATACTAGTGTGGTGATAGAATCTTCATCCCTGTGTTATGGGGTGCACCTTGTGACCTCACACCTGTCTGCCACCGGCTTTCAGGCCACTTCTGCTCTGCTGAGAAAGACAGTGGCTAAGCGGATGAAAAGACGTGGTTCTTCTCTCGGATCTACCTGACTTTTTCTCAAAACCAACGTCTTAAAGGTGACATATTATACCAACAGGTGTGAGTAGGATTAGCCGTTACAAGCCATTTAGAAATTTGGCCTCTTCTCACATCACAAGTGGGCATGTCCATCTAGATGTGTGCTGGATAGATCAGTCTACCAGCCTAGTGGACAGTAGCAAACGTTGCTCATCTATCCATCATACATCTAGGTGGACACTCCCACTTCAGAAGAGGCAGATTTTCAAAACGGCTTGTAACGGCTAATCACACTCACACCTGGTGGTATATTACGTCACCTTTAAACCATGCCTGTAGTTGTCTGGTTTTGATTACGTATACATATTGGACTGGCTATACCACTTTGGGGGGTATACTGAAACGGTTACGACCACATTGATGTTTTTTGCTCTTCTGAGGGTTTTTCTCCTGCTGTGACCAGACAGATGAGAGCATGGCCTGCAGGACAATGCTGCGGCGCGCCAGACAGATCTCTGGACAGGATACACGATTCCAACATCGTCTCTTTGATCTTCCATCTTCTCTTCCCTCTTTCATCTTAAATACGGTACTCAGCAAATTAAGTATTCCTGCTTGTCATTCGACTTGCTGCGAAGCGCACAGCGGGTCATCTGTACGCTGCTCGATTGGGTTCTGATCGTACCGTTGCTTTTTGCCCATAACTTGTCTTGACTGCAACTGCCTTGATTCAGCCTTGCTCTGGGGTCGATCGCTAAAAGAGCTTTGATAAGACACACCCTCAAAGCTGAATCAAACTAGTAATTTATTCCAAAATAGATTCCCCTTGTTGCTTGGCGTCTGTGCACACTCACACGCACCTTAAAGTGAATTATTCATGTTTGACTAAATACGATGCTACTATTTAAATAAATGCACTAGTTGAGCTTTAAGGAGTTCACACATTCACTCAGATAGGGGCTGACCAGGGCTGTCCGCCTCACATATTCGAGCAACACTTTGAAAAATGATCATGAAGGGGGAAAAATGCAATGACATTCACAGCTGCAATGCATGCATGTCTGGTGAGGTCTGTAGATAACAACCCCGTCCATCATCCACAACCTGGTCGTCCTGGGTTAATTAACGACAGGGACTCTGAATACGAGGGGACCTGTAATACGCTGTGCCCGTGCTACAACAACAACAATAACTATAACAACAAATAACAGGGGATTAACTGACTGTAGGACCGGTGACAGGTGAAATATGACTGCGTGGAGGTGGGATTACACTGACGAATACGTCCGTTAAACTCCTGATGTGTCCTAGCCATAATAACAATACATCATCACACTGGATTCAGGCTAAGTACAAAACCATCCGCGTTGGAGCGAGCGAGGGCACAACCGGGACGGAGAAATAAGGCACGGCACTACGCTCAATAATTAAATCGACAAAAGAGAAGGCGAGAAGATGTGATTAGTATCTGTGACGCCTCCGCACAACAGCTTGGGTTTGTTTTTTCTTTTCAACTTTGCAATCTCCTCCTCCTCTTCTTTTCCCTATTAATTTTGGAACGCAGCCACCGCCGGGTGGATAGGACTTGCATGCAATCATCGTCTCTCCTTCACGCGTCGCCGGAGGCCTCCAGACAGACGCCCCGCTGTAACAGGCCACGTGGTACACCGAGACACATGGCCACGGCGTTGATCTGACGCCGTGTGGCGTGTGTACGGCGCTCCGGGGCGGAGTCACGTGACGTGCTTCTTCCCGCATTGCATTTGATTATGTCTCAAAGCCGGCATTGAACACACGGTCTTGGAAATACTTGAGGAACGCAAGCGCCCTGGCTGGGGCCACGGGAGTGTATGGTAACCCGACAGGAGCCAGGGGGGGAAACGGACTGAGAATGGAAGGAGTAGAAGGGAAATCGATGGACTGGAATTATGTGAGATTGCAATGGGTTTCTGATGCATAGTGCACACCTTGGTAACCCATAATAACATAATTGAAGTTAAAGACAGATTTCTGTTGTCCATCACTTTAAGTATGCTTTCTGTCCACCCTCATTCAAGACAACAATCTCTTCCCACATAACACCATCAGGCGTATCCAAATGACCACAGGTTGCCAAGTCGGACCAGACAGCCAGGGACCCCTGACCTCGGAGAGGACCTGATGGAGGTCAGTATCAAGTGCTGCCCTTAATGTGTACCGTGAAAGTCGGGAGCGGAAGAGGCCACCACCTGCTGTGATTACGACCATACAAGAGTTTCAGGCAAAGGGCTAATTAAGGGGCAGATATTGCCCGTAATAAAAAGAAGAAAATAGTACCGCCGGCCTTTTATAGTTACGCGGAACACAATTATAGTACATCAGGCTCTAAAAATACAACAGTAATGAAAGTAGCAGTAATTAGAGTGTCAAGGCCAAAAATGTATCCCACCTACACAATGCTACTCTCCATGGATAGCTTGTAGTGTAATTCAAACTCCATCTGCCGTGACATTAAAGTCTGTAGTGTAAAGATTGTATTGTATTTGTATAATGCCGTGGCTTAGGCACTAATCCCAGGTTTGATACGACTAACGATTGGCAAGGGAGCCACAAGCATAAAAAAACAAGCATAAAAAAAAGTCAAAATGGAAATAGAACATCAGGAAAAAGTTTCCTGCTTGCATTTTAATCACAAGATAGCAATGGCAGCGGAAACTTTAAGGTTGATTCTTTGAGAGTGTTGTATCTACTTAACGACTCTGTGAAATGGGTGAAATGGAAGTGGAGGATTGATTTGTAGAAGAACACACAGGGGTAACAAATAAGCCCAACGTCCTGATTGTTATTAACTCTGCTGACACACTCCTCCAAAGCGATGCACGCTAGATGTTTAGTGGTCTCCTTTTAATTAATCTCATCAAGTGATTCTGCAGAGCAAATAGCATTCAAATCCTTACAGTCTAAGCATTGGACAATTTATTAAATAGGGCCCAATTATCTTTGCCTCTGCAAATGTCTGGATGTTGCCTTTAATGATTCCTAAATGTCTGCCGATTTGGCCTCAGGCTTTAGCCCGTAATGAAGAAAGCCAGGTTGAGCTTGGTATATCATATTGTAAAAGGAGGCTTTCTCTTGAGCTCCATTTTGAATTGTATTAATATATTCGAATGAGCTTAACACTGAGGAGAGATAAGAAAGTGGGTTGAAAGTGAGAAGGAATGCCACATAGTATTATGACCACAGGAATAAACTCTTGGTCGCTACAGGAGGTAACCTAGGTGGTGAGCAAGGTTTGAACCACTGAGTCAGACACAATTGACATTTAAACAAAAGCATCAGGGGGCCACTATAGTTCCAGATCCACACGCTCATACAACTATGGCACCCAACTGTCGTTTAATGTGCCGTGGTTTGACTGTACATGGTGTCATTTAGCAGGTGTCATAACCAAGGCAACTTCCAGGTGAGGGAGAGTAAACAAATCAATATCAGAGCCGCAATAAAGCTGTATGTACCGCAGGGCCAAGTTACAACCGAACAACCAAATACTGCAGAGTAGCTGTAGGATTCAGATATGGGGAGAATTAGATGAACTACCACATACTGCTGAATGTGCTACAGGCGCAGCAATACAAATCCCAAACTTTTCTGGAATCTAATTTAAACTGACACACATTAACCTTATTCTCTGCCACCATCTATTATATTCAAACCTCTGAATATAAAATGTAAGATACCACAAGATTAATAAGACAGACGGCTGCAAATGACAGCCCTGTCTTGCTTATGTATGCTGTAAGTGTCATCTGTTCTTATTAGATGTGAAGTAATAGTTACAAAGTCCAAAGACTGGGAGCAAACACTTCTAAATACATCCACAGATGGATTGTAATTGGTTATGTTGTTGCAGAATTAGGAGTTGAGTCCCTGCAGAATTTGGGTCCAACTTGACTGACTGTCTTGGACCTTAAACAAGGACAAATCGATATTTGCGGTATTTAAAAATAAATCATCCTTTATTAATTGCTTCCCAGGTGGGATGTTTGGAAAGGAATTAAAAGGTGGTTTAATCACAGCTGCTCAACGGTCCACACTCTAAATACCAACCAAAAGAGGACCATTAATCACATCACACTTCCAATTACCCCCAACACGAAACCCACTGGATTCCAACTGTGGCGCCCACTTTCCCTGAGACTTGAAGCCTGTGATCTTCGCCTGGAGCGGCCCTCGACTCAGGGCGATTTTAACCACGTAACTCAAAGATCACTTAGTTCCTCAGAAAAGGACGAAGTGCTTGAGGAGGGTCCCAACAGATAGCTGAAGCTAAACTCTGGGTAACCTCTAAAGTAAATAAAGACTGCAACAAAAGAAACTTGAAAGGTTCACATAAAGTTTTGAAATTAGCTATTCACTTGACCCTGAAGCCCGTTCAAGTTACACTCCGGAATGAATGATGAGGTATACTGACGGATTTAAAGACTAGAGCACCTGTCATGAGTCTCCAATACCAGACTCACAGCCATGGAAAGATAATCAAAGGATGAGCGATAATCCCTATTCCCTAGATGGACGGATAAAGTTCAGATATATGGGAAAGCCTCTGCTTCCTCTGAGGTGGAGTCGAGGTGCAGATAGACAAACAAACTTTTACTTTTCACGGTTTACACTTTCACTCAGCTGGACTTCCACATCTCGGATGAAGTCCAAGTTGTTGTTGCTCAAGGTAATCTATTCAGCCCACCACAGGGGATATCCATTACATTACACTTTGTTATTGACCTGCCTTCCCTACATCTATTAACGTTGAAATAAGGTGGGAATCTGCCAACTGCTGCTTTAGAGATCAATTTAGTCAAGATGAAGCCGTACTCAGGCATTCACGCAAGTGAATCAGGGAAAAGAAAGGTATGACAAGGATACTCAAACAACCGATGAAAACCTTATATTTGTGAACGCCAAGGTGAAAACAACATGATATGAAGGATAACATTTCATCACTTATTAGAGACAACGACCAAGGCGAGCACTTAGATCTTCAAGGACAGCAAAAGATAAATAAAGAAATGGAGCCCTCTTGACCTTCAATAAATAAGTGGGAAGATTTTCACATCGTTTTTTCTTTTCCCTTTGCTTTTCTTTCAAAAACTCATCATTCAAAGCTCTTTCACACATTTCAATCACAGTAGTGTATCCTGGGGAGACAACCCAGGCCAACGGGGATAAGAACCCACGCAAGCATACCAATGGTGTGAGAGACACCTTGCGCTCACCATCAGTGTCATCACTCATTTCCCTTAGTGTGTGTGTGTGTGTGTGTGTGTGTGTGTGTGTGTG
>JAOSLM010000043.1:9562479-9575154 GCA_025629765.1 Eleginus gracilis | reverse complement strand
GAGAGAGAGAGAGAGAGAGAGAGAGAGAGAGAGGAGATGGAAAAGGAGGGAGCAAAAGGATGTCTTCCTCCATCATCCTAACCCCTATGGACAGCTCCATCCCCTGTCCTCCATCACCGATTGACGGGGAATATTTCCTGTGTCCCAAATCTCTACCTTCACACACACACCAACACACAAACACACACACACAGACACACCACTCACCCCTTTGTGGAAAAATCCCTTACCAACAATACACAAACACAGATACACACATCACAACACCAGCACCACACAAAGAAACACAGTCGACAGTTTGGCAACTGTAAGGTAAAGTGAGGCCTTCCACATCACTCTCTCAATGCGACCACATGAGCAGCACAGTGTAGTCACAACAGCGCCAAGCAAAGCATCCATTTTATGGGTGCTTTGAAATACAAAATGGACCCCCCCCCCCCCACACACACACACACACACTCCCACACCACTCTCCCATCGCATCGAGGATAGCCACACGCATGCATAACGACTTTCATTTAACAGCAGAGTTAAATGAAAATCGTTGTGTTCCGACTGAAGTGAAGCCTTCTCAACCTCTCCAGCTAGTCAGGTGGTGAATGACGTTGCCACACGCCCCTTATGTACCTCATTTGTTGTCCAATTGTACATGGAGAGTGAAGTGGAGGTGGTGGGGCTGGGCTGGGGCGGTGGGGTGTGGTGCATTAGTTTCGATTCTCCCATGCAGCACAAGGTTGGGTAAGACAGGCGGTGCGTCATGTAAAAGTAAAAGACCTGGCATCAAATGAAAGATTGTTTAAAGTCAGAGCTGCCAAGTCTTTATGCCTGTCATCTATCTTGTTGCCGATACATCAAACTCACTTCATGGCAGAGTCATAAAAATGTATGAGAATGTAAATGGCTGGGTGACCCATTCATCTTGTTTAAAGTGGCAAATATAACGCGCTCCTCAGTCTCGGTGATAAACTCGCGCTCCACTTTTTTATGAAGGATTCATTGTTGATGGTAAAAATGTTTCTGAATTTCATTATGGTTACAGGTACAGTCGCTGTCCAATAAGCTACTCCACAATCCGCATGTAACCTGGTTGCACCTGGGAGGCCAATCAGAATGCAAGTACCAAAAGAGAGGATTCCTAATGGCAGTAGAATATTTTTTTCGGGCCATCCTGCAATTTATTTTAACATTTATTAGAACATTTTAAAGTGTCTCATTGCTGTATTAAAATCTGTCCTTATTCCTGACATATTTCCTGAACAATGATGTCCTTCAGTGAGGCAGAGTACGTGATTGACTACAGTTGGACTATACATAACTTAACTCACGATTGGACAGGCTAGGGAATTAATTTATCACTGGTGCCGTTTTTATCACTGACTTGCACTCATATATACACACACAGACACACACACAGACACACTCACACACGCGTTCAGGTCTATGCACCTAGACACACACACACCCCAGAATGTGTGGTGTATGATACCGCAAGGAATTAATTTATTACTGTGGCAGCATTGGTCCCTGACACACGTGGACACATAAAAATGTATCTCTCTTACTGACACACATACACAAACACACACACACACACACACACACACATTTACACACACACACACACACACATCACTACAGACGACAGGCCCAAGTACACTGAGGTGGTTTATGGTTTTTGTCAGTTGGAGGGCGTGATGAAGTAATGATTAATAACGGGGATGTTTGGAAATGTAAATGTGTGCTGTAGCACAAACAAACCAGTGGGGCTTCTGGCCGTGATTAAACTGACATTTCACAAGCGATTGAGCATGCAAAAAGTCATCCAATTCCACCCCCCCCCCCACTCACCGCCATACTCCTCCTCACTCTGCAAACAGCCACACGGGAACCCCTTATCCCGTGAAGTCGGCTAACGTTATATGAGGGTCTATACGTGTTTATTATATGCACACACACACACACACACACACACACACACACACACACACACAGGCTATTGAAGACAGACCAGGGTCTAAATTTTACGTAACCGCAGGGATTTCCTGATTAGGTGATTCATGTCGGCGAACAGGGGTTCTAACGACTCGACTCTAAAGCGCCATGTCCTTGTGACAATTATTATTATATCTCAAGCCTGCGTCCGGGAAAGCGGACTTTAAGTTGTCAACGTTTTTCCTTTCGCGCTCATCAGGGCCCATAACCGGAGGTCTGATTTGTCCTAAATCATTGCTTTTATGAAACGGGGAGAGTTGGACGGGGAGGGGGGTCACGTCAGAGTCTTCTTTTATCGATCCAGCTTGTGAATGACAACCGGTTCCATAGCCACCTTCGAACATCCTTGAAGGTATTTTGTATTTACAGCGTTTGTTAATATTAAAGTAGACACCGTCCTGTCATAGAAGGGCTTTTTCTTTTTTTTTCTTTATGTCTTAAAAAGAAATAGCCAACCGACAATGCGCATGCCTCTATGTGAGTGCGTGCGTGCTGTGTTTGTTGAAGGTCGTTCGTCATCTTGCTGTCACCTCGACGACAGCTTTTGACAGACAGGGAGACAAGAGAGGCGTACTTTGGCGGTTTCCACTGTGAGTAAACAATGACAAAAGCCTCGGTGAGCTAATGTTTTTGAGGGTGTTGTTGACATAAGCTTGAAGTCAGATGTCCTCAACGATATGTTTACCAGTGACATCACCGGCTACGTTGAAAATTGTCATTATCGGCTCTTGGACTAAAGACTGCTCAATTACCAAATCATTAGTTTAAAGCCCATGGAGAAGAAGAAAGTAAAAGAAAAATTGCTAAGTAACAGGCTTACCACATTTACACAAGCTTCATCGGAAAGTCGAGGTGCGGCCAAGTGCAAAAAGTGTGACCAAGATGAAGAGGCCTAGGTAGTCTAGGGTTTAATGATCTGCTTTCCTATCTTTATTAATCTATGTCTATCATATGTTAGTACGATTAACTCAACGTCACCAGTAAACACTCACTTACAGTTGAGTTATACCCTCCTTCGTTTAGCCACATAATTCCTTTTCTCATAACACGGCATAATAGCCCAGCGGCCATATCATTCTCACTTTTTACTCCATAACTACTAATTATAATTATGAATAACTGTAATTACGCCCTACTTCCCTGCCACGTTCGGACGCACTAAGGCGTAAGCTGCGCACATTAAAACATGCTAGCGGTATTTTTTTTTTAATAATGAACTGTTTCGCCCACCAATTACAGCGCTGAAGGCTCAGTCCCTGTGTTGTATTATATTATTATATGTTTTTTGGTGTTAGGTGTTTGTGTGTGGGGACTGCGTCTCATGGTGAGAGGTGGATGTGGGTTATTAAGGAGTGTACTGGTAGGGAGGGGTCCCACCCCAGCATGGAGGCCCAGTAAATGGTGTGTTCTTATGGAGACAAATCACCCTCTGGCCACAGGGTTTCAATGAAAGGGGACATAGTTAGAGTACATAAATATAGCCTTAGGAGGCACCGCTAACCATGTGATACACTCAAAACCAGGCCCAATGCGTGTGGCTGGGGGGGGACATTTCGTTTTTTATTCTGAAGAGACTCAGCTTAGCGTAGTACATAAAGAGACCGGGCGGTTACAGCAGGCTAGTATTGGAGTTCATAGTGAGGTAGAGCTAGCTAAAGCCTGTAGCTAGTTGTATTGCATTTTCTTTTGTTATTTTTAGATTAAAAGATTTTGCATAGAAAGGAAGGCCTTCCAAACTTGATGCCAAGGCTGACTGGTTGGCAGCAGCTTTTTTATTTTTGTCAATGAACAGAAGCTTCATTCCAAAGGGACTTACGATTGATATACATGTCATTCATGTGCAGGTATGGGTTAGAGGTTATCTTAATCAAGGATGCCTATGGACGATACTGGCGGACATTGGTTGTTGAAACCACAGACCCTTTGGCTTGAGAGACCCTCCCCCCACCTCTGACTAGTCTATCCTGTTCTATGAATTATGAACATTAATAGCAGCCATAATAGGGTTGTATAAATGACTTTGGGACATGAGAGGTGATGGTGTTGGTGGCAGGATTTTTCACAGCCTGTGCTTATTAAAACATGACAAGCATGGTGGAGTGTGGGAAGAGTGTCATGTGTTAACAAGCGCAACATGTAGAATTAATAGGTGAGAGAGGCACACAAAGAAGGAAGTCAATTGTAACCAAATAACCTGGGTAAAAAAAAAAATATATATATATATATATATATACATACATATTCCATCTTTGTATAAGTAAGTGATTAAAGTATGAAGTATAGAAAAACCGGGGACAAAATATTTAATATTTAATATATAATAATATAAAATTGTAGTGTAGTATTGTAAAGTGCAGTGTAGCGTTGTATGATATCGGTGTACAACTATTGTTTGAGAGCTATTTAATAACCACTCTGGGCAGGATTAAAGATATATCTGAACAATTACTGTGTGGTCTATAAGAGAATTTTTCGAGAGATTTACTGACTCTTTATTAACAGATACAGGCAGATTTGCAGTTGTGTCTTCCTCATTGAAAAGAGGCCCTAAAAATGGCATCTTGTTATAGTTGAGTTTTATATTGTATAACTCATTGTCGTCTTTGTGCGTAACATCATGTCAGACTCCCATCCAACACACACTGACAGTCTGACATCTGAGTGTTTCACTGTGAGACACAGTATCACACTGCTCATGGATCCAATTAGCAATTACAGCTTTGAAGTTCACAAGATTAAAATTAAATAAAAATGTTAAAAAAATGAACATTTCACATTTCACGGTTGACTTTGCTGTCATTTTTCGTATTTATTCACAGCTGTCACCTCTGATTCTCTTGCTTTGCTGCAGACTAACCCAGTGAAGTTCCATGAGACTTCAAGCTGAAATCCTGCAGAACTCAAGCCCCAGTATTTCCAATATTTTTATCTGTTACAGTTATGGTTGATGTTCCCTAGAATGTCATTCACCCTTCTTTGTAAAACATTCTAGAAATTCACAGAAGCCTAGGATAGCTTTTAGGAACTTTATAATATGTTTTTAATACCACAACAACAACCAGAAGAATAACTTTTTATGCTTCGACCGCTATATGTGTACAACCAAATGCCATCAAAGTGGTTTATCTCCTGATATTAATTTGTAGCCATTTTTCCTTCTTTCACGCGTTGAAACTCAATAGTGTAGTTGGCGGACTTGGCTAGCAGGCTCACGGGCGTCTTCCAAGCGGGGCTGGAGAGGTTTATCGAGTTAATTGCACCATTCATATGTATTATTCTTACGTCTGCCATTAAGATGAGAGAGATTAAGGTGTAAAGAATTGGCCAGGTGAGATATGCCCTGGGCCTGCTGCATTCATGGCGAGAAAAGGGTGGCTCCATTATAACCTCAGATCCCTATCAATAACAGGTGCTAGCTAAAGTCAACAAACCCGTGATTAATCGGCAGGCTATCACTAATCCTCATAAAAGCATACATCTAATAACTAATGAACTGCCAAACAGGGTTAAACATTAAAGGGAAACGCTATGTTACGGAGCAGGCATGATGGCAAAGGATTGGCGGCATCCATGCAATGAAAGTGGAGAATGACTTGTTTGCCAACCTTAGAGCCAGGCACAGACTCCTGCTGAGTTCTCTTTGAACCCCAGCACGCCTCAAATGACAAAAACAAACATTTGAGGGAAAGCAGAGCCATTCATATTTCATAATGGTGCTCTCATGGGAACAGCCAAGGTAAAAAAAAACAACATCAAATATTTAAAACAGATATATTTATCGCACGCGCCGCATCAGACAAATCAGATTACCTCTGTTGGTTGGAGGGGGGCGGCTAGACCTTCTCTATAACACACACACACGCACACAGACACACACACACAGACACACACTCACAGAAAACCAGACGAGAAGGTTCCTTGGGCTGTGCTGTGTTCATGACACCCTGTTTGCTCGTCAAGTGCAGAGCAGTGCTATTAATCAGTGTTGAAAGGCCGCCCATTCATCCAACCCCGAATCGGAAGGGCTGCCGCCTGCACCGCCGCCGCTGCCGCTGCTGCTGCTGCCTAGCGTGGAAACGGTTTTAAAAAGCCAGCCGCGGTCCACACGATGGCCATTAAAAGCAATAGAGAGCCGTATAGCTGTTGCGTTATTTTAATTTTTTTTTAACCGAGAGCCAGCCTTGTAAATCAGCGGCAGCATCATGTGAGGAAACGTGGCGTAAATGGTTGACTGAGAAATGTGTACATGGACCGACTGACTGAGTGCTCCCGCGCCTGGCACTGAGGGCGTTTAAAGGCCTGTGTCAGTGGCAATCTCTCTGTGGTCCTGTCAACTTTAGTCACCGGCAATTTATTTAAATTGATTTCAAAATGATGCATATCGAAAATGTGGCACTCTGACACTTCTGCTTGGTATGGTTGAGTTTATGCATAATTTGTATGTATTGTGTGTGGGGGTGCATGTATGAGTTTGTGTGTGACTGTTTCTGTTACAGCTCTCCATATATAATATGGCCCAGAATAACCCAAGTTACCCAAGGTGTAACTGAGTTGTTATATTTTAAACAATTTAATTGATAATGATGAAGAATGACAATTTTGTTTTTGCTATGGCAGAATGTCATTAAACAGGTTTTCTATGAAACACATCTACGTCTAAGCTCTTTCTTTGCACAGCTGCTGAAATATTCTGTTTGTAATTTGTCGGAAACGGGGGTTTATTCCTGAACGCCGTCATTTGAGATCCATCCTGTCGACAGACTTCAGCGTGAGTGGCACACTCATCAAACTAAAAAATCCTTCTCGCCTGAGGGAAGTGTGATACCTGTCAAATTGCAGATATCTTTTAATGTTGCCAACTCAAATGCATGTCATGGCAAATGCCAAGTCATTACATGGCTGTTCATTGTTGGATTCCTTTTATTTACCCAAGGTTTCCAATGATCCCTTCGCCTGTCTTCCACCTTTATTTCCTGGTAGGGAGAATCATCACCGTGACAGTTTTTCCATCTTCAAACTTTAACTGGATTTCGGTTGCTGTTTGTTTTTTTTCTCTCTTTGCTATTCCACAACGTGGGCGTGGAGGCTGTGTGGCTGCCTTTCTTGCATTCATTGCAAAGCCTGTCTGACGCAGTTGACAGCACTTGCCAACTATAACTTTCAATCTGAAAGTAAATTATCTTAAACAGCTTCCTGGATGTGAGGTGCTTGACAGTCTGTCTTGTGCTCTCGGGTCCTGTAGGTCTACTGTCTATCTCTAGGGGGCGCGGTTCAGCTCAAAGATTGGGCCGGAAAGATTAGAGACCACAACAAACTCTGCAACCTAATGTCAGAATAATCCAACATGGTTTAAGTGGTAAAGTGGTCAATTGTGCATTGCTATATTAGCTCATTAGTATGTGATCATGCTTTTGCATATTGTAGCCACGTAGATACAAGCAGCAGACTTAAGACAATTCTACAAATACGGTTATTCATCAGTGGGAGAACGTTCGGCCATGTGACTACCGGTACGCAAGTAAGTAAGTATGGTAAATATGGTAAGTATGGTGCAGAACGAAAAAAATTGGATTCACATAAATGTTGCCTGTTGTAAACCCTTAACTAGTATCCCCTAGTCTGAACTAGCCCTTTTACCAGCCTGAACTAGTCAAACTAATAGCCTGAATTAGCGTAAATGAACTTGAAATATAGCCTAAAACTAGCCTGAACCTGCAAAACTCACTACAAAGTGCAGTGTCCACCACCATGGATAATAATCAAAGATAAAGACCTGTCATTTAGCAATTCGTTTTCAGGTCATAGATTTTATATTTTGTGTTGCCATTATTCTCCCTGTAATTGCATACGTGCCAGATAATAGCAAATCCTCCATATATTTCAATTCACCCACTAGCCAACAATGGTAATAGCCCAATTCCTATGGAAATTATCCTAAAGTAATGTCAGCTTAGAATAATGTATGGGTGGCCTATTGCACATTCCCTGCATTGCACGCTGCTTATGCAGTGCATGAGACAATAGAAAAAAATACACATCCGCTGGAGGTAATTGAAGGTTCACAGTTAACACGGAAATACATTAAAGTAATAAAAGTGATGCAAGGGCCCCAGTATTTCCTAGGGCCTGTTTTCCTCCCCACCTCTCTCTCTCTCTCTCTCTCTCTCGCCGCACGTCTCACCCAATTTGTCTCCCAGTCAGGCCCATTAGTCTCCCCCTCTCTGTGCCGTCCTCCTAATGCGCTGGCGTTCCTGCCGAATGCCGCAGATCAATTGCTGATACCTCGCCGCATCATCGCTTTACTGCATGCGGATGAGTTGAGAAATGTCCCCTCCACCCTGCTCTCCCCTCACCGCCTGCCTCTTATTTCCTTGGAGAAGTCTCTATTGAAAGTCATACAGGAGTAAACAACCAACAAACAGGACTCGGTTGGTGCCAGCTGGGAAGGGGACATTTTTGTTGCGATGCTGACATGAATGAATAGCCCAGTAATGTTGTGGCTGGTAATAGTTGAATAGTTTATATCAGCTTGATAAATATGGAGCTCGTAAATCACATAAGTGTTATGTATTGTAGCGTTTCGCACCGCGCCAGGTCTCAAGAGTGCAGAGGATAGCATCGTGCTGAAGAGGGTACTTATATATACCCTTATATGTAAAGACTGCAAAAGTGCTGCCTGAATCGTAAATTACAATTCATCATGTCGGCATCGAAGGGTCCATGTTGCACCTAATGGAAGATGGAAGAATCTATGAGTGAGTCATTCTAATAGGTGCTCCACATGAACATCAAGTTGACAACATTTACCGGTCATTATAGGGCCGGACTATACAAGGATCAGGATTGATCCTCGACCTTTGGAGAACAATTAGCAAGGAAGAAACTGTAACGAAAAATGACGGTTATCTCCAGATAACCAAGAGGTCTTTGTGAGCGGTGAAGGTGGAGATAGCATAGCTCCACACAAACACATGTGTTTTGGATGCCTACAAGAGATTCTCATATCATACAGCTTTGAAATATAATGCTAATCATGTGATCACAGAGTGGCATTCCCTCAAGACGTCAGGCTTAAGCAGTAATAATTGAAAACAAAAGATTCAAATTATTCTTTAGCGATCTTCATCCATGACAGAAACAGGCACATGGACCCCTAGCATCCCACCTATTAAGTGATCCGGCTGACCTAGCGGGGGCATTTACATCAAATATTCATTGACGGAAAGTATAAATGGGCACAAATTATCCAAACTACTAAAAGACCCTGGTGCAGCATTGATCCTTATGTTCACGCACACAGAAAACAAAATGACCTCAATTAGGCTGTCTAGGCACGGGGAATGTGCTCTGCCCGTCGGACTGGAGTGGCGTAGCCACGGACAGATCAACAGCGCCGTCTCGCTAGGACTCACTCCCCTCACGTCACCCGGATGGGCACTTGGACACATTTGTGAAACAATGAGAAGGGAAAGTACATCCTTATATAGATACAAAAAAGATTGGGAGGGATTCGGGCTGGATTGACCTCCATTAGATGTCTGGGCTGGGCGCCGGGGGGTCACTGGGATCTATCGGCCATGAGCCTGGCGCTTTGCTTCTGATGGATTGAACATGTGACCAGTGACTACATTTTAGCGGAGAAATACAATTAAAATAAGAGACATTTTTAAGTTTTGGGTTGACATATACATATTCATTAAGTTTAAAAATAAATATTTTGGCTCTGTATATTTATATTATATATATATATATATATATATATACTTATATATTTTTTCATTGTACATTCTTTATATCATTTTTCAAATTGTGTCTTTCATTTCTTCTTGGTCTAGCTTCCTGCTTCAACACGTAATAAAGTCCTATATCAAGTCCTAGTCCTTATATTTGTTTTTCTATGAAGGGTGGCAGTGGCTCAGGAGGTTGAGTGTGTTGACTGGCGTTCCCTGGCTCCTCCTAGCTGAGTAAGAGGTGTCTCTGAGCAAGGCACCGGACCCTAACTGCTCCCGACGGGCTGGAGTATTGGGCCTAATTTGGGAGTAGACTCCTCCCTTTGGTAAGGGGGGATTCGGCCTGTATTATTAAGACGCTGAGAAAGGATTTGGGTTTGAACTCCTTGGTCTGCAGTCTACCTGTAGCCTACCGTATCTCCTCCTTAATGACATGTCTGAACATTCATAAAAGCAAAATGTCTCCTAAATACTAAGTACATTAAGTACTACTGGATACTTTACTAGATTGCCAAGTACAGTAAGTAGTACTACATTATACTGTACTAGATAACTAAATTTAGTAAGTATTACTGAAAGGCCTAAGTACAGTATTCAGAGTGCATACTCCTTCCTGGTGAGGAGGAGTAAGTATGTGGTATGTTTACGAGCAAACAGAGCCTGGGTTTTATCTTGCACTATTTTCGTTTTTTACAGCTTCATTACCGCGAACACACAGCGTGTAAAGTGTGTATTTCAACAACTGGTGACTTCATAAATCACACGCTGAGATAACACCTGCCCAGGGGTTTAACTAATATAACACCTTGCTTGCCAGCGTTATCATTTAAAGCCATGCCGCGGAAGAGGTATAACAAGTAAACTTTTAGGGGAAACATGCACTTAGAGATAGTAATTTCAGGGAAAGAGAACCTACCTCCTAGAATGTTAGAAATGCACAAAAGACATGTGCAATGACGAAGAGTTTTGTGAAAAAAATACTAAACAAGAAGAAAAGCAGTAACCGTGATTCAACGACGATAATTGCGGTGCGGTGGACACAGTCAAAAAGTCTGGAACTACAAAGTGCACCGAGTAGACGGATAAAAACCAGAGCAAACACAGAACACGCACTGATATTAACGCATTGCGTACATGTGTGGGTTTTGTTGTTCGAATGAGAAATAGGTTTGGAATCAAACAATCTTCCCAGCTGATAAAGAAAACAAAGCCAACAGTGTATGAGAGATAATAATGGTTCTTATGTGACTTATATCAGGCACAGGGTTGAGCATTAGCGTAGCTTAGACGTGTTGACACAGCTGTTAGACAAACTATAGGCCCTGCCACGGCAGACCGCGACGTTCCTTTATATTATACCCACTAATTAAAGCTTTAGTAGGGGCAGTTCGACTGGTGTGTGTTTGTGTGTGTGCGCGTGTGTGTTTCAGTCACGTCCTGGGACGATCCCCAAACCCAGATGTCCTGTTGGGCGTCCCTCTTGCTCTCTCTCTCTCACTCTGTGTGTGTGTCTCTCTCTCTCGGACACACTCTCTCTCTCACTCTCTTTCTCTCTCTCTCCCTCCCTATCTGTGTGTGTGTCTATCTCTCTGTCTCCCTCTCTCTGACTGAGTTCCAACACAGCTTCAATGGCCATAGGAGGTTATAGGTCATAGGTCATAAGTTATAACAAATAGGGTTAAAAACAAAATTGACATTTTCAGAAGTAATTTTGTAATATTAATAAATAATATTCTTGTTTTTGTCAAATGTAAGGTTTTGTGTGTATTTTTGTATTATTTCACATAACATTGGTTTGATAGCCTATTGAAATAGCCATCAATTTATAGGCCATTCAATTTGAATTGGGTTCTTCAGAAAAAAACACATCTGTTACAGAGAGTTTTGTGTAAACAAGTGGTGGGAAAATCTTAAAAGAACATATCCCAGACTGTGTGATGACAACATGATGTGATCTGATAGGATCTGAAATATATCTGCAGTGTTTTATTCTGACATTAAAACCATGCATTACAATCTCTGACGACAGTCTATCTTTGAAGTGCAACTGCGTATTCGTGAAGTTATGCAGAGATCTTTCACTCCATCCAAATTACACATTGAAGTCCGTTTACACCATGTAATATTGCATTCAGTTTTTTATATACAGATGTATTTGGGTTGTGTCTCATATCTGGAAGAACTGAAAGGGGTTTTCTGCTGTAGGCTACCCTTGGGTATTTATACAAGTCCAAATTATTATTATTATTTTGAAAAAAGCCAGTTCGCTGTTCATGTTAATGTCTGAGATTAGTCGACTTGGTCCATATATATAGCCTAGTGGAACTTCACTATATATATTATTATATAATATTCACAATATGTTAGACTTCTGCAGAAACTTCAAGAACTAATATTATCAATAAAAGCCAAACGCAACCACTACATTATAATGTGTTGCACAATGAAGCCATAATAACACCGTCATTATTGATGTTTGTATATTTAAAGCATGCAAAAATAAAAAGAAGCCTTGTTGTTATGTTATGTTGACATTTTAATTTTTTATACAAATATTTTGATCTACAAATCAATTAATACAATTCTGGAAAATTGTATTTCCGAATTGCCAATAGGAAATCGAATTTCTTAAATTCTTAAATTGTCCTCTCGCCTCCTATCTCAAAGTCTCTACCGTGAGTACAGCACTCAGCACACACAGGGAGGGTGGGTAATTCATGCACACATGTGCCTGCCTGTTCCTCTGGTGACAGGCCCGGGGAGGAGGGGCACATGATAAATTGCCTTCCACCGGGGACCGCCGAACACAGCCACCGTGATGTGGGTAAAAATGGAAATTGCTCCCTTTCACCGTCATTACATCAGTTTGGGGGAGCGCGTGTGGGCCGCCAGACAGAAACACTACTATGTAGTGGAGTTTGTCACTGTGTGTGCGTGTGTGTGTGTGTGTGTG
>JAOSLM010000043.1:9136881-9147726 GCA_025629765.1 Eleginus gracilis | reverse complement strand
TACAGAAATACAGTCACTGCGAAATCACCGGTTATCGAAAAACATACCACCCCCCCCCCCCCCCCCCCCCCCCAACAGATCCACAGTTAAAGTGTGGAAAATCCTTGAACCATGAAGTATCTTAGAAGCAGACACACAACTGTGTGTGTTGAAATATCTCTTCCGTTAAGAACGAGTCCAAGCATTTCATCACTTTCGGGGGTTTGGTTTGTTTTATGTTTACGTAAATCTGCATCAAAATGAGTGGCATATAAATGCGTGTGGTAATGGGAGCCTCTTTTGACTTTGGTATATAATGTATGCGGGGCCCCTTTTAGTGTCAGAAGCGTATTAGAGTCAACAGCACATCTTATCAACTGTGAATTAACTGAGGGATAATACGCCATGCATCCCTGGCTTACAATTGGCCTATTTATTTAGTTTTTTTCCTGTTTATTTGAAATATAGTGTGCAAGTTTTAACTGGGAAATATAGAAGTGTATCTCTATCACTGCCTTAATCGCTTCCCCATTGTTTAGCGACTGCTGTAGGACTTAGAGGCTTTGTGTAGATTTAGTTAGATTTTAGTGCTTTACTTATCACTTAATTTACCCTCTGTAAATATCTATGTTGCCACACAAAACCTTGATTACCTACAGTACATTCACCTTAAACTCGATACACAAGCAGATTAGTTTAGTTTTTCTCGTCATGGACGGCAGTGCAATAATCATTATCGTTTCTCCATAGTCAGTCATGTCGATATTTTGCATACTAATAATCAAAAGTCAGATTCATGAATCCTTGCCATAATTTGCTTCAAAAGATGACTCTAAACTGCTTGAAAACTCACGCAGATTAGAAACTAACCATGCTATTTGAGATATTAGTCGTTTTAGAGACTTTGGAGAACTCCCCGTGCCTCTCGATGAAACCGAGAGCCGTATGGCTGCAAGGAGCATGAGAGACTTTGTGTTTCTCCCGGAGCTTTATGTCTGTTAAAGAACTTCCAATAGATGCCTGCACTGCAGTGCTGAGAATGTGGAGAAGAGAGGAGATGAGCTGGAGAAATGAAATGATCCATGGAGAAGAGAGGCGAGAAGAAACGTGGTCCAGGAATGATATCAGATTTGATAACCAGAAGATATAGAAAGTGACTATGAATGTTTACAGTAAGTTGGCTCCTTTTATGAACCAATTCCTTGAATGGAAGTGAGGTACTATCTGTTTACAAGTCCTACACAACTTTTTCACAATGTTTGAGAGATAATTGGTGGGATAGCCATGGCCGACATTCATACAATTAAGACATTAAGTTCACTAGAGATGCCTTGGACAGGAAGTCCACAAATATTTTCTACAAATGTTGGGTTTTGACCCCACCTAACTTCAATGTTCATGTGCCGTAAAGAAAGTTGCGTCGCTCAGAAATGCCAAGCAGAATATTGTTTTTCCAACAATTGTATAGAGTACACCAAGTGCCGATTCTGCATTCATGGTCATTCATGCGGTAATTGGGATGAAGATTGACCTTGGGACAAGTTATCATCAGATTTGTGGGTTTGGCTAATGAAAACACCACAATATGTATGCTAATTGTAAGTTACAGTTGGAACTGGCAGCGGGTGGTGTTGGACCCTGAACTAATTCAGCACCTCCAACCGGCACTTACAAACCAAGTGCAGTTTGTTGTCATGGAGTATCAACAGAGATGTTATGGTTATGTCAATCCCCTCCACAGAAAATCTTTTCTGTTTTATTACTTTTTCAAATGAAGCTGTGAACCTCTCTTTATTTGCCCCCATTGTGATCATGGTAACCATGAACAGATTTGGTTTTATAAGGAGTCATACTCATGGGGGAAGCTTCACTAGATGCTGGCACTCATGAATGTTGGGTCAAATTGTGAGAAAAAATTGAATGTTTTGTAAATCGGATAACGACACAGAGGAAAGTTGTTATGCATGTGAAAGTGATGTACCGCACGTCAGTAGAACATAAGCAGAAGGACGAATCAAGGACTCATACATCGTTGGGAACAATATATATTATATATATATATGTATTAGTACTGTATAACTATGACCTGAACTTGTTGTGATGATAACATTAACAAGACTGATGGACTCACCGTCTCCTTCATTATCATCTGAAACTCACTGCTTTAAGCGCTAATACCCGACTGTGATGTAAAAACATAACCATGGATACCAATGAAGCCATGTGAAAACGTGTAAAACAGTTTTCATGCTATCAAGATAAAGATAAGGGTATGAAATAAGAATCACAAGCAAATGTAAAAACTTTATACCAAGCAAAGATGTAAAAAAAAATAATCTGCTTTCAGTATGTTGTCTTGACTTTACTTGACTTTTCTAGTACATTTTCGGTTAGGGTTTCGGTTAAAATGTATTTTTTATTTTATATGAACAAGATGTGTATTTTGGAAACCTTTATAGATGTTGAAAAAATTTAAGCAATTTGCAAAAGAAAAACCCTCGTTTTTTTCCCTGACAAAGATATTTGCAAATGACTGTTATGTATATATTTAAAGGCCATAGGTTTTCAAAGAGGAGCCCTTATAAAGTCTAATGCAATATTAAAGCTTTTTATGTGAAAAAGGGCCTATTGATGAAAAGTAAACCAAGCTGGGAGTTTTTTTTATGTTATTTTCAATAATCTGAAGGGCCTGTCCAACAGATATATTTATGGAAATTTTTTTTACACTTTTTGTATAGAATATGCATCAAGTTACACTAAAAAGGAAATATTGACGTCTACATAAAATGTTAAAAGTTGGTACATAATTAATACTGTCTCAGTTGTATTCAATGTATTTGTGTTTTGTTTCCTTTTGCTTTATCAGTATTACGTAACCTATTATATGTGTCTTTTATGATCTAATTATGCTTACCAGTCGCCCCTTCCATCCATAGATTATTCAATTTGAATACATTAATGTCAGTGTTAGTATTTTGTGTCAACATGCAGTCTAACTCGTTTTATTTCCCCCTCTGTATAAGCATGTTCAACTGTGAGCTATAGTTTGCTTAAAGCAACAATGACAAGGATATTTAAATGTACAATGATTTCACTAGTCGAGGTAGTGTGTACTTATACACACACTTCTATGGAGTTTGCATGCGCTTGTTTATTTCTGATTCCATTTTATGTTGTGCAATGTGTACCTATTTAAGTTCTACATAGTGTAGTATTTGGATCTGTATGTAACATTCTCAGTAATTCCAAGATTGTTACTATCCACAAAATATCTAATTTAGCCTACTGATAGTGTAGTTTATCCATCTTAATCCCTATTTACCGATTGTAATCTGTTAACACTCCAATGCGGTTCAAATAGATAGTCGTGTGTGTGTTTGTGCGTGTATGCTCCGTTGTTTATCATTTACCATATTTCATTGTGATGTTGTGAAAGTGCTTGTATTTGAATTGGACAGAACACAGATGCTGTTTGGCACACCAGGAAAGTCAAGCTTACAACGTTGCCCACCAGGTCTGGTTTTCATGTCCATGAAAATG
Source organism: Eleginus gracilis (assembly GCA_025629765.1). Taxonomy (NCBI): domain Eukaryota; kingdom Metazoa; phylum Chordata; class Actinopteri; order Gadiformes; family Gadidae; genus Eleginus; species Eleginus gracilis. The sequence goes on along the minus strand of JAOSLM010000043.1, from coordinate 9,144,207 downwards.
GCATTCCAAAATGTGCCTTATTTGTTGAGTTTGCTTAGCGAACACTAGTGCTTTAGATCTGTCGGTCGAATAAAAAGTTGTGATGAATGATACACGCTTTTCATGTGGTTATTTTACTGCAGTTTTATTTGTTTAGGTTTTGTTTGTAGTAACTAGGTGTTTCCAACCGACTCCACTTGAGCTTTATGCTGGACGACTCACAGTTCCTATCTGATATTAGTATGGACAATGCGTGCCATTTTGCTTTCCCCTCTTCCTCCCCGACAGCTAGCATGTCTGCATTCTAGGTGGCGTGCGCTGTGTGCTCTGAGGAAGGGCATTGCTAATGGTTTAAATGTGGCAGTTGGGTCATGTGCTGGAAGGGCCTTGTAAAAGATTGATTCCCCCTCATCTTGTAAGACCACTCAGGTGAAACTCACCACCACACGTTTGAGATATTGATACCGAGAACGTTACAGTTTGGCACATATTTGAACTCAGTGGAAAGGCGAGGATAGATACTGTATACATATAAAAAAAAAGAAAGGAAAATGACAGGAATGGAATGCAGCCAAAGTGACAGAAACGAGACTTTAACACTGTTCAAATCAGCATAACAAAGATGTTATTGTTTTGCATGTCTCTTAAAATTTGGCTGCTGCTCTCGCTTTTGTCTTGCCAAGTTTCCGCAGTGCAATATTGGACATGCATTCCAAATAGCTCAAACCTAACCAGAGGGTGGAGACGCAAATGATATAAAGTTTGTTACAACATCTCGCTGACTTAAACAGAGTGAGAACTGGGAAAATGTCTCCATGGCGACAATGTAATCTGAGAACTCAAACAAACGATGAAAGGTCAGCGTGCACATGGTTTCGCTTAGGAGCAGGGGATTCTGCTCTTTCACGTTCGTTCACGATGCTTCATTATTTACTTTCATTAAGCATTAGCTCGATAAGCAGCAACACCCTCTGGCGCCGTCAGACCCACAAGGTGCCTCCGAGCTATCGAGGTAAAGGACTGATCCACAAAAACACAAACACATTGCAAACTGGCTTCTCAAAACAATGAACAAAGATGAAATAATCTTACACTGGCCAATCAGGTAACAGTCCACATTTCTAGAATTTTCCCACAGATTTGTTGTAGATTTTAACTTTAAATTGCTTCCTGATAAATGGGACTTGAAGGCATGATGTCACATCCTTTCCTCATGGACAGGAAGAGGTCCAGTTAAAAAAAAAAAAAAAGCAGTTGGCTCATTTCCAGGAAGTTTGATTGAAAGTGGGATGGATAGTTGCACACTATCAGGACAAACGCTGTGTGGTGGGCCAAAAGTTCAAGAGAAAATATGGACTGCAACTAGTAAAAACCTTATTGTATCTCGGAGTATAAGCGACATTGCAGTGAAACAATGTTTCGATACGCCTTCGTGCAACTTCAATAGAAATGTAGTAAAAGACGAACTCTGTGTTTGTTCTGATTGTCCCAGGAGTAAAATGCCCTGGTGGTGGTCCATTTGAAATGGCTTGATTAACCGTCACCTCTGATCAGAAAAAGAACCATGTCAGTTCATCTGCCCGCAGTCGACGATGGCAATCTTCTTGAGCACGCCTCCATCGTGCAAACCGAACGCCTCCATCTTGGTCACAACCTCCATGCCCTCCGTGACCTGACCGAACACCACATGTTTACCGTCCAACCTGAGAGATCAAAGCAGACCAAACTTGCTGACTCAAAGGAACAAGCACTGTAATCCACTGCACTGGTTCACATTCTTATGTTTACCAACAACATATGGAAATATGCAGAACCGTGACTTGAAAAACTAAAAACAGAAACGGATACAGAAAGAAGCTTTTGGCAACAGGATAGTCTAGTTGGTGTGCTTGACTCACAGACCCAGCTAAAAGGTTGTGGGTTCGAACCCCAATGTCTGCAGTCTGTCTGAACGGGATGCCTTATCTCTCATTGCTACAAAAAGGTATACCTGTGATGAGTTGTTCAATATAAATATACTTATGCAATTAAATAATTATGCCAATTCAATTAAAACACACAAAAGGAATATACACATAAACAAGTGTTTAAATGTAACTTTACATACCATTCTGTCTTAACAGTACTAATGAAAAACTGTGAGCCGTTGGTGTTCGGCCCTGTATTTGCCATCGACAAGGTTCCTGCAAAGCAAAGGAAATGCGGCATCAGTAAAAATAACATTAGGAAGATGATACATAACTGCTAAAAGGAGGTCTTCATGACGTTTTAGACCATTGGAAATATTAAGCAGCTTACAGTGCAGTTATTTAGAATTGTCATCAACAACATAGGGTAAAAGTTAATACAGAAGATCAACTATTATTATTAAGGGACAGATTACGCTGACCCACTGTGAAAGTAGGTCAATCACGTAGTATAGCTATATCTATAGTGTGGAAATCGAGACAAAGACAAAACACTGCCATCTAGTGAGTGGGTAGTAGTGGATGCGTTGAATGAATGAATAACGTGCCGTTGGTTCTCCAAATCGTACTGCACTATAACAGATAAGCGCGAATGATTAAGGCAGGCCTATCTGCAAAGCAAATGTAGATATCTCACTATCATTACAGAATATAAACATACATATAATGGAAGAAAAAAAAAGGTATATAATTGAATGTTGAATACCATCTGTATCAACATCTAGCTGTTTATTTATTTACCTGGACAGGTGTGTTTCAATTTAAAGTTCTCATCTGCAAAATGAGTGCCATATATTGATTTCCCTCCTGTTCCGTTGTGATTGGTAAAATCTCCTCCCTGCAAATATACGCATTAGCGGAAAAATACACAATATAGATACATTTACTGTCGACAATGTTATTTGTATAACACACCTGACACATAAACTCGGGTATTATTCTGTGAAACACTGAACCCTTGTATCCAAAACCAGGTTTCCCAGTGCACAGTGCGCGGAAGTTTTCTGGGGAAAGAAAATGAAAGAAGTAGGTGGTGTATGTCTGAATTACTGCATTACACACCCTAGGACACCCGAGGACGTCCGGATTACAATTCCCTCAATGGAGAGCCTTATAGATTAAAACATATGTATCTGCTCGCATTGAATGACGATAAATAAATACGGAGAAGCTTGGGCCATCTTTGTATCGAAATGCCTTTGGTTTATATTAACAAAAATCGTCATGTCATGTGAAGCGTTCAATCACCTTAGAACACTGAACATTTTAACGTTTCGCAGACAGTCGCTTACAGCCACCCTCATCTAGAGGCTCTTCTCACCTGCAGTCTTGGGCACTACTTCTGCGTTAACCTAAAAAGAAAGACATAAAAGTCGAATTTTAAATGAAGAAATACGTTTTAATATGCCTTATATAGACAGTCATGAAAGTTATCACAAGCATGTGTTGTCTGTGTGTACAGTGACGATAATAGGTCACTGTGGGGGGCTAACGTTAGCTGTTATTAGCTCAGAGCTAACCTCTATGATAATTCTTCCAAGAGGTTCGCCGTCAGCCTCAATGTCCAAATACAAAACGGGATTCTTGACAGGTCCAGAAGACAGCAACCGGGATGAAGCAATGCCCACTGAGGAATATTTGATACGGTTTTTTATTTGCAACATCGTTGCTATGAAGTTTAGGGGACCAAAGTCTGTCAGAACTCGCCTTCCATAGACACATCAGTGTTTGCGTAGGAGGTATACGTGTGACGTCATCCACTGTCAAACGGCTACTTCCGCTAACAGAGGTGCATGAGAAACATCTGTGGGATCAAGCAATCAACACTGGCGTCATCATCCATATCCAAGTAGAATTACCAAATTCATTATATATTTATTCTTGTTTTAATACAAGTACGAGTTGTTTTTTTCATTTAAAAGAAAGTTGTTTAAAGTGTTTTGTTGTTCCTTGCCGTACTATATTTAGTAGGTTAATGACTTGTTCAGTCAATTTTATTATTGGTTCTGCAATAATTTAGCAAATATAGCGAGGTAGGGTCTGATGAGGTCGACTATAATTGTCTATCAGAAGATATTTAGTGAATTCATAAAATAATGGTATTGACGACACCCAGAGGACACTGAACAGAACTGTATCAACACGGGCGAGATCAAACCAAACCCAAACATCCCTTCAATCCAATTAAGCAGAACTCAAACCTCTCATTTCTTTCTGCTAACATTTAAAACACTAGTAATCTATTTATTTTTTAAATTATGATTAAATCTATCTTTAAGAAATGGCATCATGAAATATTTGATATCGACTTATATCGAGAGTTGAACGATATTAGTAGCCTAGTTCTTAAGACATTGTTAGATACGTGAAATTAGTACTTCACTCCAACCAGCATCCTAATCAAATTGTCAAAAATGTTGGTTGTGAAAGATGCAATGACTAAAGGAGTAGATGTCTGACACAGAATACATTGTGTTTCATCTGAATACATATTTATTAGATAAATATTAGGATGTCACATCATCTAACTACATACAGATTTGCAAGACTAAAAATCACAATATGTTTATTTGACCAGTTTAGAATATGAAATAATTGTACACAGAATGTACAAAAACCAAAAGAGAAAACTGTCACCGTGCGTGTCAATGGCTCCAGATTGTACATTTTCGAGCAAATTTTGCCAAATTGCATAAAAATTTGACAAAATTTTGTACAAACTTGATTTGGGTCTAGGTGCCAAACATCATGGCTCCACGTCTCCCGAGTCCCAATTATACCTTTAAAGGCTCCGAATAGTTTTGTAGCACCTTTATAAAGTACACAGGCAATAGAGAAGTACACAGAGGTTCACTATTACACAAAAAAAAAAGAAGGTTGTTTCCCGCCCCCCTTCCCCACCGACACCGCAACATTTTGGGGGGGCACATAAAGTTTTTTACACAAATGAACAGGCGTGGTTAGAGTGGTCCGCACAGACGCCATCAAACATGGTTCCATTCTCTCAATTTGCAATGTCTGACAGGAGAATCAAGCTTTACAAATTCTAGATACACTATGCACACTCCCCCTCCCCCGGAGAAAATGAATACTTTCCGTTAACGTGTCTATTTGTCATTTACATTATGTACATCGACCGCCCCTCCTTTTTGCTACATCCAAACCTGTGATCGAATATAGGAGGGGAACTCTCCGGACTTATGTTTCATTTTACAATATATCTCTTTTTTTTCTTTCTTGTTTTCTATATTCAGGACGTAGACCAAACTGTACAATTTGTGACTGGGCAGGGAGCATCAAAAATGAATCTTTTAGATTTTTTTTCCTGTGGAGGGTTCAATTGGAAATTGTGATACACTGTATGGAATCGTAATATATGAAATGTGGCAGTGCAAACAAATAGACAGATAAACAAACCAATACAAATTGATTTAACTATGATATGTGATACATGAAAGATGCTGAACTCTGAAAGACACACACATTGACTGTTGTGTTCTGTTATTTAAATGAGTAAAATATCCATTTTGAGTTAATCTAGTCAACAAGAAATATTCAAATTTCCTTTACTGCATACATTCATACCAAATTAAATCAATCATTGAAACAAAAAAGAAAAACACTGGACAAAATAATAATTTAAAGTTAAAACAATATAAAATGTGATACAAATACAAACAATCCTCACACTTTTCCCTCCACAAAGTATCAAAAAGCTCATCCCCGGCCAAGAAAATTACAGGATATTCTGTATATTCTCACTTAAAATACACAAGATTATTTGTTTCAATATCAAACAAATGTACAGGCTATTTTGGACATATAAGGATGATGAAAAAAACAAACATAAAACACAGACAAGCAAGTAAAAGAAATATTTTTATAAGTAATTCATACTTTGTCCTGCTTGATAGGCCACACATTATTTGAACTGATGCATTGTCACAGTAGAAACAGAAACAAGGGGGATATCTGATGGCAAAGTATGTTTGTAAAGGTGATTTAATTATTACAATAATGAGCTTTCCATCAAGTACTTGTTGGACATAAAGTGTGTGTATTTGTATCTGAGTGTGTCTTTCTTGAGAAATTTTAATTTTTGTACTAGCCAGGTAAAATATATTCCATTACATTATTTGCTACAATCACAAATAATTCACAGGGCAGTATATTATATGAATTATATTATTTTGCCACAGATAAGTAGAAAAGAGTTACGCAATTGGGTTAATTCCTTCATAAAAAGGAAGAATGTAGCGTGGCAGTAACATGAGAGCGGTATAAATTCAACTTAAATAGGAGACATATGCAAAAAATACAAAGAAAATTAAAACAAACAATGAGGCATTCAGGCATGAAGCTCTGAAGCAGTGGCTCTGTGGCCAAGGTGTTGATTATCCAGCGAACAAAATCAAATAATAACAATGGGCATGACACTATCTGCCACTCCAAATTAACATAAATGAAATACATTAAATTACATGCATGATAGATATCAGCAATGAACCTCGAGGCTGAGATTGAGCCACAACAGAGAAACGCAGACTCTTCAGTGAACTGAAGCTCTCCATCTCATTGTATGGAAGGATTAGTGAATACTCCCTCTTGCAAGTGTGGGTGAGCCAGGGAGTGCAAACACAGATGGATCAATGCCAAAGCAATTTCACATAATTGTGTCCTTTCGTAATTTATTCCTCTTGTTATCAAGAGTTTGCATGGACCAAACTTAATGTTTGCAGGATGTTGTAATTGCACGATGTGTACTTATAACGATAACGTAAACAAACAAGATCCAGGCTGAACCTAAATTTAAAAAGCACTGCAGAACTTTTAGGGCTGTGTATCTGAATACATTGAAGTGTGTGATATGCAAATGAAAACAGAGATTGAGGTGGAAGAGATTAAGGTGGAAGTCCCCTTCATAAATATGAAGGGGACATAAGAAGATAAGAGGACCAAGAAAGGATGAAGCATGTTTAGTACAAAGAGACAAAAAGCAGGGAACTGTTGGCACACGTGCACTTTGGAACAAAGTGGGGGACTCAATTTAATGAGGGGACGACAAAACATCACAATAAATATCAACAACAAAACTAAAGATACAGGGGCCGGACCAGGAGAAGGGACTAATGCACTAAGACCAGAGACCCATTAGAGTGGATTTTGTTGTCACGTCCATTTTTGTATGTTTTCCCTTTTATTTTTCCAATTCTGTTTTCTTTGCCTGCTGAAATTCACATACGCACCTAAGGAAACTAAAGTGCACACAAACACATACACAGGTACGCACGCACACACAAACACACAAAACACACATGCACGCGCACACAGACACATACACTCATACAAACACATGCAATCGTACACACACACACACACA
>JAOSLM010000043.1:8931354-8945308 GCA_025629765.1 Eleginus gracilis | reverse complement strand
AGAGAGAGAGAGAGAGAGAGAGAGAGAGAGAGAGAGAGAGAGAGAGAGAGAGAGGCAGACACAGACACAGACACAGAGACAGACACAGAGACAGAGAGACATATGTGTGCAATATTACTTGGGATTTTTATCTCCCAGCAAGAAAAATATACACTTTTCAATCACTTTTCATAAAAAGAAAACTGGTCCATTAGATTTAGGCAGCCCAATTGCAGTGAACCATAAACACATAAATATACATTGACATAGATATAACGACATAACGTTCAAATTAAAGCAACAGAAAGTTATCCTACTACAATATGAAAATTCATTGCTTTAATTTGCAACCCTGAATGTTTTTATGTTTTCACCAAATGGTGAAATATATCCACCGTTTTCTGGTGTTAATTCTGGATCAGTCTATTTTTACCAGGGTGATAGCTGAAAAAGAGACCCACAAATGATCTGATTCAGTGGCCAGTAACAGTAAGGTAAAGGGGTCGGGGCAGGCTTAACAGTTTAGCCGAATACTAATCTATAGTTTAAGGTCAGTCCAGCCCCCGTTATCCCAGAAAGAACTGGATTTGAAGGAATGGCAACATTTGCACATCGATATGGTAGCCTTTAGGTCTTAGCAAATCACGCGACATGTCCTTAACTACAGATAACATAGACTACTCGATATAAAAAGGACACACGCATAGGATTTGCATGTTTAACATAACCGAATATGGTTGTAGTACAAGTGGTTTGGTCGGTTTAGGTTTGCAGTAGCAGGCTACAGCAAATAGCAACATGATTAGACGACCAATTAAGATTAAGAAGAAAAAACGTCTACAAGCACTATATAACACTAAACACACATCGAAAACGCTGTGAAAGATTCAAACTAATTAATTGAATGATAAAGAACATTTATATTCAGTGCAGTTGTAGTAGTTCTAGTGGCGATTTAAGTTTAAATATTTCATGACTGATATTGATTCTAAGCCAAAAAATAAAAAAATTAAATTGTATTACATTTTTAGTTTGCACCTTGTTGCTGTGGATTCAAATAATATTAGGCTACTTTATCCCCCCTTGTTGAGTGAAATGGACTTAGCATCAGCCCGGTGTTACTATAGTTACAGACAGGCAAACCCGTTCAGGACCATAGATAGATATATATCTATGTCCAGGTCCCTTACCGCTGGCCGAATTAATCAACAAAAGTGGATTCATTCATCGTGTTCCAAGAAGAGCAAAAAGCCGTGTGGATGTGTCCCTTTTTCTCCCTCTTACGCTACAATAGACCTATGTAGCCAACCTTACTTTTTATGGCAGTATATTAAGGGGAAGGCATTTTAAGTGTTGCACAATATAATATATAAAAACAACGGTGTTTAACAATGTCAAGCTGTCTTAGACAATGTAGGCTACAATAATGGCTTTATTGATGTTTGTTTTCCTACTTTCAATAATGGACCACAAGAAAATGCGGGGGACGTGCTTGAACGCAGGCACAAAGGTTCTCATTTGTCGAGAAACGAATGAATCACTACTTTGACCGTCAGGGGCGGTGTACTGATGCCACCATGTGGAGATGTTATAACATTCAGTAACAATTATTTAATCTAGATTTGACACAAATGTTTTGCAGTTCTACGTGTCCTAAATCGTGTCCTAAACTCAGTGTCCTAAACTCAGTTTCTGAATCCTTTATTCTTTAAAGTTATTGTATGCGGTCTGTTGTAGTCTACCAAATATAACTTTTATCAATAATCGGCTAGTTTATTTAGCAAATAGATGACTTTGCAAAGTGTGACACATGTGTTTGCTTAGATAGGTAACAGGCTACATAATTAAAAACAGGTTTAAGGGTAAACAAGTCCTGTGTTGAAATCAATGGTTTCAAGATAGGCCTACGTGCTAGACGTGTAAAACGTTTAGCAAGATTCAAATAGCTTTATAGAAAAGTCCTATGAAAGTTAGGGGAGTGGGGGGATGGGGGGGCTGTGTAGCGCAAAATGTTACTAGGCAGAGTTAGAGACGTGCTCTGAACGCTCATTGGTTGAACAAATATGTGGGAGGGGCCTTTAGGCATGGGTATTTAAGGCTTTGTCCCATTGTTTCCAGTGTTTTCCAGCTGGTCTGGTCTGGTCAGGGGTGATAGCCTATCTCTTTTTATTTTTTAACCGTAGCACTTTTTTACTTTGTATTAAATATGTCTTGCTCGCAATCAATGGACGGCAGTTTCCCCCCGTCCCCGGTGGAGGACAGGGTCTCCAAACGACTGTCAGTGGGTAGTCTACTACAAAGACTGGCAGAACTAAAAGGGACATATCAGTCGGGAACAACAGCAGAGCACTGCAGAAAAAGTCCTACTGGTAAGGGTTACAGGAGTCATCTGCTTTTTATTTTTTATCTCCGAATGACAAGATGCAACACGTCTAACGGGTCTTAAACCATTACAGTTTGATTGTCGTAAAATAATCAACTTGGGCTCATTGTTCGTTTCTTTACTTTGAATTGACAATACATTAACCCTTAACCCTTAAACTTCGCTCTTGTTTTAGGATCTGTGGTAGACCTATCACTTTCCGAGTCAGAAAGCAGCGTCCTCTTCCACCCTCTGGAGGCAACGCTGTCTGAAGAGATAGTGGCCACCATAGCTCGCAGTCTGAGCGACGCGTCTCTGGGAGCTGCCAGCAGCTCAAAGCTGATACTACCTGACCGCTTGCTGCACAGCATCGGACAAGAGCTCGTCCATCTGGCTGCGTTTGAGCCCTGCGGCCTCCGGGGGGCGCTTATAGATCTGTGTGTCGACAATGGAGGCCAGGGAGACGTGTGCTGTGTGGAGCAAATAGCTGTGGATGCAAGTCTCGTCCCAACGTTTCACGTAACCTTAGTGCTGAGGACGGACACCGGGGGGTTCTGGCCGAAAGTTCAGAAACTCTTCAAGACCAACACAACTCAACAAAGTGCCAATGCCCGACGTCCTAAAACCCTCAGACTCATTCCTAGCTTCCGGGCCATCAAAAGGAAGTTGTACTGTTCAGGAGAACTGGTGGTTGAGGTGTGTTGCTGAGCAACGTCTCATGTCGTTACAACGATGGATGTAAAAGTCAAAAGCACTCTTAATAGGGGAAGACCTATTGGTTACAAGTTTAAAAGGGTCCTTCTATAGGAGAACATATCTTGTTAAAGCACTGTAGTTCTTTTCAATATGCAATAGACTTTACATTATACTAATGTAAAACGACAAGCTTTTTTTCTGGTCTCAGTGATTGAAGATGTTGTCTTCAGCACTGTAGACCTAAACCAAAAAAAGAAATAGCAGGACCAACTGTGACATGTTTAATGGCAGCTTTTCTAGTTGAATGAATGCTATAATGCTGGTCGTTGTGGGTATGGAACAGTTGAGTGCTCATCTCTAGAATATGAATTACTGGAAGCAACACCATCTGCATGTATTTGATAGTAGAATTTGTACTGTCTTTTTGGAGTGACAAAAATAAAAATATTTTCCAAAATTGTCTCTGAAATGTGTTTGCCCTCCCAAACTACCCAGCAAATAATGTTTTAAAAGACGTTCATAGGGAAACATTTAATTTCAACAAACTTTAATACAATTTTAGCGGGATTAATTTAATAAATACAGGTTTGTTTGATTCTGAATAATCATAATCGAACAGGCTACAAGCAAACCCACAGAATAACATTAAATTATAGAAGGATTTGTATCTTAATGCAATTGAATCCTGCACTGTTAAAAGTAAATTTATATTTACATTGGTATGAACTATAAAAATTACTATTTTTTAGTCAGTGGCTCAGGTGCCCCATCTACAAGAAGGCCAGGAGATTCTTTTTTTCATTAAATAAAAAAAAGACTTGGGATATAGACAGTGAAATCTTAGCAGCATTGATTTGCCATTCAAATAGACAACATTTTCTCTCTTCTTTGCCTTCTTTAAATCTTTTCAGTTGGACGCCATCTCGAAGACACTATAGGAAAAGAATGTCAACGGTCGACTCACAGCATGTCCCAGTCCTGCAAGAATTCAACCTGCTGTTGCAAAGGGCTTCCTCTGATGAAATCTGTTGTCCACAATGCTAATGGTAGTTTTCGGATTTTCACGGTATTTTTGTTGCAGTCATACACTCCAATTTGAGTTGCGCCAACATATTTCTTCTAATTCAATTCAAGTTTCTAATGACCTGAGAAAACAAAAGGAGAAAATTAGCAATGTGCAGAAGTGCTTTTATTAATGATTCATTCATTCATTCATTCATTAATTAAAGCCATGGGGACAGGATGGAAAGGTGCATAATTTATGCATGTGACACGATATCAATCACATTGCATACATATTTTTAGATGCATGTTATTTCACTCCACATTACACTAGTATGTGACAAACAAAAAGGACTTGAACATATTAGCCAAGGACATTCAGGGTCTTTTAAGCCACTCACCCTAATGCATTGATTTCTAGCCATGGATTAGAACCTGTATCTCAGACAACCTGGAGCAGCTGGGGGTTCCCATTCTCTGTGCCCTCTGGTATAAATCGGAGTCTCCAAAGTATCGGGCACGGTACAGTAGACCTTCCTCTGAAACAAAAACAAAAAAAAAACATAGGTCAGTGGGTTGCAATGGTGCAAGATATGCATCTTAAATAGATTCCACAATATGTATACATTCAACTGCTGGAATAGTCTTTATAGGTTGAATTTTAACCCCAAAAAAGTTCTATATGTGATATTTGACTCAAAGACAAAGATGACAAATAAGGAGTCAAGATGTTATTCATACATCTTTGTGATTTAAGTGAAAGAATATGGCAAAAACATCAATAAAACATTAAATGAACTCCACAGAAACCAACCAGATCAGGCAAACTCACTCTGCTGCTTCTCCTTCCAACAGTTGTTTCTGAGGTTGGAAATGTAGTCTTCCTCAACACTTTTCTCCACTTGCTTCAGGTTAGTTCCAGAGTACTCTTCATGAAAGCGCTCTCCCACGTAGAAAGGCACCTTCAGCGCGGACGTATGCCTCTTTTGAACGTGTCCAGATGAACTGGCGAAATATTGAGACAAAAGAAAATGAGGGCAAAAACTAAACGATAGGTAAAGGATGAATCATCATAAACAAAATTAACTTTTTCCATTTTAAAAGGGCTTACGAGCGGTAACTAAGGCTGTAGGGGGGCTGGGAGACCATCATTTGGCTGAGAGCTGAAACCACGATGAGGATAAGGATGGGCATGAGCTGGATAAACAGGGCCAGGCCTCCCTGTTGAGAGAAAACACATCACCTTGTTGAGAGATCTGCCCAAAAGATTCAGTGCAGTACTACACATCCATGACTGAAGATGTTAGGCGCAGTGCTTTTCTGCAGATCGCCTAATGTCCAAGACATATTGTGCTACATCAAAACACACAAGACTTGCCTCTCTTTGTTGCTCTCTCCTTTCTTGTCTGTGTTGATTTGCAAAGTGCATTCTGCCATTTCTGTAAACATGTACATTACCTTAAAGAAAAGAAAGACAGCAGTGAAAGTAAAATCCAGCCATATGTAAATATAAAAGTGAAATAAATGTAAATGTAAAAGCATTGCGATAAGGAGAAAAGAACCACGCCAAAAATGCTCGGCATGTTTTTCTTAAGGGGAACACGTCGGTCAATCGTATGATTGCAAGGGTTTGATTCTACGTCAGCCGTTGAAAGCTGGTTGGACAGGACGAGGAGCTGCACACTCTTGACCTCTTTGTGACACCTCACAGCCCTCATGCAACTTCTAATCAGTCGGTAAACATCAGCGATAGTTCAAACAGGCTGCTATACAGATCTGTCAATCCAGCTTTCACCATACGTCAAACTGACCCCTGAACGTGAGTAGAGATACCAAAGAAGTAGATGCTGACCAAAAAACGTTTTCCAATGTATTAAACATTGTAAATTTAGCTGCCGATCATGATCAATATTTTAAAGTCACTTCTTGTGTCACTATCACATTATTTAGTAAAAAAACGAAATAGCCCAGTAACATACATACATATCTTAAATTAAAAGTGCCGTAGGCAACATTAGAGACCACTTTTTGAGTGTTGATGACACTCAAATGGTACAAATGGCAATGCACTGTGAGAATATCCGTCTCAAGGAAAAAATGCCTGTCTCTGTATGAGACAATAGATTTAAGACTGCCCTCGGCCAATTTCCTTGCTTGTCCTGACAGCTCAGCACAATGCAACTAAAGACAACACATCCAAATAGACGAAACACAAGTAAATTAAGAAAACATTTTCAACAATCGGGCAACACATTTACCACATTTAGAAAACAGGCTGTAAAAACCAGACAACACAACACAGAAACCAACTGCAACTACACCATATGTCAATGGAAGTGCTTCAAGAGTACACTTAAAAGCTATGAACACGTAGTGACACTAATAATATCTGAATCAGATACGATCCACAATGTTAAAGCAAACAAAAAACACTTGCATTTTATTTCCAACACCACACCAATAAGGTCATGACTCAAAACCTTTTACAGCAACCACAAGCATGTCCAGACGTGTTCATCACTTTTAAGTGTCTTCCTGGAAGCCCTTCCTCCTGTTTTTTACTTTTTGCATGTGTTGCACAGGCTCTTTGGCCATTCATTACGGACCAATCAGGGCATCTCCTCCATGATTCGTTCATGGAATCCCACTTGCCCATTTGAAATGCAACACTTCTCAGTGGTTAAACGTAAGGAAGACGGGGCCTGAGAAAGAGGGGACTTTTTGGGGTTGTTTAATTTCAAAAGCTTGCTCTCTAACACCATCTTTCTCACTTTTTACATCTCTGGGATTGTACCTTTTTTTCACCTTTTGTTGCAGCCAACAAGCATAAAGTGGTGAAATCAATATTGTGCACGGTAGCTTTCTCAGAGTTTGTTGGTGAATGGTAAACAGTACTGACTGGATGGGATCTCTGTTCTGCCTATAATGCCAACCCCGGTTAGGGACTGCTATCACAATAAGTCTACATTCTCTTGTCAACATAGAGGTGGAGTCAACCTATGGACAGTCAGGTTTTATGTTGGTACTGGCACCAAGACATAATTTGCGTCAACAGGGACCACCTCAACAGCAAGTACAAAATAGTCCTTACTGGATGGGAATCCGCCCCCAAAGAACATGTTGAAGAGATCCTCTGGAGAGATGTCCGCCTCAAAGTCATGGCGCTGGTGCTGCCTCTGTCTGGTGGGGTGTGACTGCTCCTCCCCGTACTGATCATACTGCTGCCGTTTCTCCGTATTACTGAGCACAGCGTAGGCAGTCCCGATAGCTGGTTTCACAGAAACAGGAGCACATGATTATGAATATGGCAAAATGAATAATACAGGACATTTGGTTAGACTCTGCTATCCAAAAGATGGAAGCCATGATAACAACATGAATGTGTCTATTCTTAGCATGGGGGGGGGGGAGAAGACCCAGTACAAATTGATCCCCATGGGGAACAACCATATTTCTATGTTGAAATGCCACTGTAGGTGCGACAGGGAACTGAGTCAGTGATCACACTTATGTTTCTGCAATGGTGATTCAATCCACCAAAAGTCACAAGAACTTTCTAATTCAGTGATCTGTTGCAAAGATGAAAATTCTCTTTTTTTTTTCTTCCTTATTGTTGTTTCTTTCTAATTACTTTTGTATACCTAAATAGTCCATCATAAATTCACTGGAAAATTTCACAGGAAAGTATGTGGTTACATACCTAAATTGCTCCTAACCCCATCAGTGTTTCTGTTGTATCACCCTGCTGACTTGGCCAATCGTAGTAAATAAATGTACTTTCATGCTATGGTAGAGGGACAGCTATTCACCTTTGAAGGCCTCCGTGGCTCCTGGTGCGTGGTTTTTATCTGGATGGAATTTCAGAGCCAGCTTCCTGTACGCTTTCTTAAGATCCTCCTCCACTGCATCCTTTTCAACACCAAGGATTTGGTAGTAATCTTTACAACTCTTGATCCTTTAAGCACACAATCATCATAATAACAAAGAACAAGGTTATGAGAACAGACAAACAGGTTGTGATAACATAAATACATAACATAGCTACTAAACAGGACATGTTGCACAACTCAAGTCATTGGAAAGGTGAACTGGTCCTAGATACAGCTACCTGCTAGGGAACTTCAGCCACATCATTAAAAATGCATCATTGACTGAGCCTGGTTAACATAAGCTCACTTTTTGACCGCGTCAAGCTGATCTGCCGTATACGGTTTGGATGTCTCGGCGGCCCCCTCTCCTGACCCATTCGCTTCGTCTGCTTTGCTGCGATGTTTCATTCTGGGTCCATCTCCGTTCATAGTATTGCCATTGCCGTCTGGAGGCTTTCCATTCTGTGATAACGACTCTAATAGATCTATTAAAGAAAGGACGTTATATCAGTACAGACAGATACGCCAGTGAACACCGGTACTAAGCAACACAGTTTGAGTTCAAGCAGCTTACGACTAGCAACGTAGCAGCTAACTATATTGCTAGGAAAGTGTTGGCAAAACTGCAAACACAAACATGGCAATGGGGTTTAATCATCCGTCTGGATTAATCAACAATAAGAGGAGGAAAGCACTGGCTGAAATAAAGAACGACATATACCAGTTTAATCTACGAACAGTTTGTGCTGATTCGAGATGCTAACATTAGCTGACTGGATTTGGAAATGTTGGCCCTCCGACTGAAACAAGAAACGCAGCGGAGGCAGGCATTGATTCGACATACTTTTTGCCTGGTCTGTTGGATACAAACGTTGTGCCTTTTCCAAAAAACGTCTGCCCTTCTCCACTTGGTGGTTGCTTATCGCATTTCGAGCGATATTTATGCACCGCTCGGCTTCGTCCTTGTTTGAGTCCATCGCAACACAGCGGAACTGTTTACTTGCCCCGGGACGCGTAATGGTGACGCACAGAGCGCTCGGACACGTCATCTCTAAGCGTTTCTGAAGGGTCAACTTTTTGCAGCAAACCGTGGTCGCAACCACTTCCTCTCTGTGAGTCGAACACGGTTGTTCTCAATTTACCATATTTTAAATACACTTTCGTGAGACTGTTATTCCTCGTCGCCTTAATATTTTAATAATATGGCGTTGACAGTCCCATGCTTGAAGCCGGTCATGGTTTTTCAACGTAAAATCCAGGGCTTTCTATCGAAGTCCTTTTTTTGCTTATCAACTGTTGATATTGCTAAAGTCAAACCACCAAAGAAAATACGGAGAAAGGAAAAAAACATGAAAGCTTTCGTTGAAAGCATGTCCTGGGAAGACAAACTGGCCGATGCTGTGACCCCTCTTTGGAGACTTAGTTATGATGAACAACTTAATCTCAAACAGCAAAACCAGGAAAATATACTGACACAATTCTCTTCCCAGCTTTCCCATTTAATCGCAGCTCAGCAATCACCGGTGGTCAACGATACGTCGGGCTTCTCTGTTCTGCCAATAATGCCATCACCAGTTAGGGACTGCTATCGCAATAAGTCTACATTCTCTGTCAACAAAGGCGTGGACGGCAACCCCAAAACGGTCGGGTTTTATGTTGGTACTGGCAGGGAACGAAACATTATTTGCGTCAATGGGGACCACCTTCTGAACATGCCTGAAAAGCACAAACAAGTGGCCAGATGCTACCAAGAATTCATTCGTCTGTCTCCCTTGGATTCATGCCTTCTGTTCCATAAAGGAGGTCACTGGAGAGAGGTCACGGTCAGGACCAATGCGAAGGGCCACACTATGGTTATAATCTATTTTCACCCACAAACACTTGTCCCTGAGGAGATAGCAATTCACAAACAAGCCCTCGTGGATTACTTTGCGAAGGGCCCGGGAGCCATCTGTGAGCTCTACTCACTGTTCTTCCAAGAGACTTCCATGACCCGCTGTGATCACGAAGAATCCCCATACCAACTCTTGTATGGCCAGCCACATATACATGAAGAGGTGTGTTCTGATCACACACATAGGAACTTGTTTCACAACATACTGTAAACCAGAGTGTATTCTAAGTATGTAAAGAAATAATGTATTTGAAAGATACCAATGCCACTTTCCCCTGCCTCAATAGAATGAAGCAGCCAGTCATTTCGTACCTGCCTGCAGTAGGGTGTTGTCTTCTAGCCCAAGGGATCTAAGTTTGAACACCAATTTGTGACTTATATGCCTCGACCCTGCCTTCCCAATAATGATTTATCATTATTTAGTATCTAATACAAATATGACTAATCCCATTGGATATTAAATCTGCACTCTCAAGTGGCTTGAGTTGTGCATAGTTACGTAGTGCTGGTTTAAAGCGTGAACAATACTACTAAATGGTAATGAATAGCAGTTGCTTTGCAGATAGAGGTTTGCGTGATCATCATTTATGTCATTCACAGCTGCTGGGCTTCAAGTTCCGCATCTCCCCGGATGCTTTCTTCCAGGTCAACATGGCTGCAGCCGAAGTGCTCTTCACCGTGGCTCGGGAGATGTGCTTCCCGGAAGGGGCGGCGGATAGGGCGGGCGGTACCCTTCTGGACGTGTGCTGTGGCACGGGCGCCATCGGCATCACCCTGTCCCCCGCGGTGGAGCAGGTCATCGGGGTGGAGCTGGTCCCACAGGCGGTGGAGGACGCCAGACACAACGCCGCGCTCAACGGCGTGCTCAACTGCCAGTTTCTCGCCGGAAAAGCGGAGGTGGTAGTTCCCCAGCTGAGCAGTTCCGAAGACGGAAATGGCGGTGGCGGCGTGGTGGCTGTGGTAAATCCTGCCCGAGCCGGGCTTCACTACCGCGTGGTCCGGGCGTTGCGAAACCAACCCGACGTGCGCAGACTGGTCTACGTTTCCTGTAAACCAGACGGAGAGGCCATGAGGAACTTCATTGAGCTGTGCTGCCCTCCGGACCCACAGAAGAAACTCACTGGGGAGGCCTTTACCCCGAGAGTGGCTGTGCCAATCGATATGTTCCCACACACGCAGCATTGTGAAATGGTGTTACTTTTTGAGAGATAGGTTTGAAACTTAATGTTAATATGTTTATATTTTTATGTTTTTAAATCCTGCTTTTTTTTAATGGAGGAATGATCATTTGCATGAACAGCTACTGCATTCATTCAAGTGAAGGATGTGCCCTTCTATCCAATTAGATTGACCAATCCAATTTGTCCACTGCTGTAATGCTGTACTCATACACTAGGTGGTACTGTTTGGGCTTCCACGTGTCTAGTATATTATGTCACATTGTCAAAAAAGTAATTGTTTCACAATCGATAATGGTCACACTTTAAGTTAACTATAGTTCATGTGCTGAATGTTAAAGTAGGTCAACACAAGAGATGTGCATCTGCCGTCATTTATTGCAACATAGTTTAAGATTATTCATTTGAACGAGGTAATGCAGTGATGATGTCCGTTGCCTCATTGAGAGTTCAGTCACCCCCAATGAGATGAGCAAATGTGTTGTTGACTTTGTTGCACAATAAACTGTATCTTTATTATATAAATTTTTTAGAAAGATTGGGATGTTGGTGCATGACACGAGACGGGTGAGTGGCTTATAATCATCAGATGATAGATATGGGATATGGGGCGGCACCTCGGCCATCAGGTTGGGTCAGAATATTGGAAAATGATGTAGGCTTCAATTATACAACAATCCAACCATCACTTACACCTGTTAACGCACTATATCTCTGTCCAACATGAGCTCATATGATATTGATAAGATATTAGGCCTATTGTTCTACATTGGATTGCACTGATATCTCTCTGGTCAGCTTTTTTACCATCCATATTCCCCCTGCTTATCATGCATTTACCATGCATTACCATGTCACTTTCCTGTCATTGCACAATCATTTTTTGCATTCGGATCCAGTTGTATGCAATAGGATCTTGCATTTAAATAGTTTAGTATGGTAGCTTTATGTGAGGTGTAGGCTGGCCTAATTTATGCCGGCTATTTCTTTTGAGTGTATTGCCAATTGTTATTTCATGGATTAAATTGTGTTTATTGAGCTACAGGTTGTCTACATTTCAGGATTAAGAATATATCTAACCATCCTATCCATCCATCCATCAGTTTTCCTTAGACCAAAAACTTTTTGTGCGATTTTTAATATAGACACTTTATAGTCACACTCATAATACCCTACGTTAACTGATGGATATATATATATATCAGGTTTTACTCCCAGCACATATATAGGCCTATGTCATTCTGCAAACAGGAAATGTAATAGATTACATCATAAACGCAAATTGTACTCGTGTTACCCGTTGCTGGCATAGCCTAGTCCAGCCACAGACAATGACCTAGTTAGGTCTAGTTTGGGTGACATCTCAACATTGGGTCTCGAAGCCAAATCGTCCTGTCACGGCTGTTTCGCAACCATGTGTTGAAACAAGCTGTGCAATAATGAAAACCTTATCATCACCTTATCTAATACAGAATCTGAATACCGTCCGTCCAAGAACATCAGATAAACGGGCAACCAATGGGGCACTGGGGGGCATCAATTTCCGCCTGTTCCGCCCACTCCCGCTGTCTGCAGCTAGGGGTACTTGTGAAACGCCGTCGAAGAATGAATCAGAACCTTAGGTAACCAGTCGACGATCCACCTCACTCGCATCTTATCCTTAACGTTATTACCAACAAGGTTCGCAGCGGCTTAAGCGACGACTTGACTTCAACGAGAAACGCCCGTCACATCTACACCCTTTAAAAAGGTGAGTAAAAGTGAAGTCGTCCGCTCTCGTTGAGCGCTGGAGAAAAAATACCAGAAACGAATGCGTAGTTAACGATCGGATGCATGGAGTCGCTGTCAGAAAGCATGAATAACCTGGGCTGAAGTTCCTCACGCCGGATTGGATTGATCTGTTGTGATCCAGCTCTTAAGTCGTTGTTTGAATGTGTGTATCTGATACTGTACTCAATATTTATTATCTTTTCAGCACCGCTGTTTAAAATGACCGAAACGGATACCAGGAACCACAACCCCAGCAAGCAACATAATGGGGATGCGGCGACGGAATTATCGACCGTTGAAGATGTATTCGATGACACATATCGGGAAAAAGAGGGTCCTAAACCGCCGACGAGACTCGTCTGGAGAAACATCATATTGATGTTGCTTTTACACTCCGGAGCGCTTTATGGACTGATGCTCATCCCTTCCGCATCAGTTTTAACCCTTGCTTGGAGTAAGTATTAACTGTAGCCTACATAGTACAGTACAGCCTAGGCAGGCGTTTTGTTTTTTTCCCTGTTTGTATCTATTGAAGTCACTCCCTACATTCCAGAAACGGAACACAGTGTGCTGGTAGGTGAAATACAGTCACGGGGCCCAACAACCGTTGATTAATGAATGCTCCGTGTGGTTTCAAAATGGTTCATTCGTTTTGTTAACACTTATTCTTGGTAAATGTCGGCCTTTTTAAAACTAAATTCCCGTGGCGCTCAAAGTGACGGCGGGGATGGGCGACATCCAACATGTTTTTGTGCACTTTTTCCTTTTAACTTTTAACAAGACTTGAGGGCAGTAAACACGCACTTTATAGCGGATTTAGACTTTATGCTCAAAGTCATGCTTTGAATTACTGAACCCCTTGTGTCCAATGTGACACTTGCATAATCCCCCCTCCCCATCTCCTCCTGTTCTTTTTTTCTTGGCAATGCTGCACTGCAAATTATTTCACCAGCGAAGACAATGCACAATCACCATTCCAATAGTCATTCCATTGTAAGTTGCTGCTGGACAGCGTCGCAACAAGCGAATGCCCTTTGCCAGTCACAGCCCCCGGCTCCTCCATTCCACGGCTTCGTCTGGCCACACATAGAAACACATTCAGTACTTTTGCAACAACAACTGGAGGAGAGAACAAACCAGCGTGTACCCTCAGCTCTGGCGCTGAAAATAAATAACTCCCACATGACATCGATGCTGCGTGGAA
>JAOSLM010000043.1:8248051-8260069 GCA_025629765.1 Eleginus gracilis | reverse complement strand
CACACACACACACACACACACACACACACACACACACACACACACACACACACACAAACTGCAATGATGTGCCTGCACCACCAAAAACTCTTATCACCTTAGTAAAATATAAACATCTGCTATGTAAATGTGTATACATACACACACACAAAGGTTCAGACTCAGACTCACATGGAGGAAGTGGATGTGGTCGTCAGTGTGTGAGAGCTTCTCTAGGTCGTTGTGTTTCTTCCTCATCAGGGTTATTTCCTCCTCCAGGCGATCAAGCAGTATCTCAGCCCTGGAAATAGTGATCTTCTCGTGGGATTCGATCATCTCGCGTACTTCGATGAACTTCCTCTCCACGGTGCGCAGAATCTCAGTGAAGATCCGTTCATTTTCTTCCAGGGCTGTCTGGGCTGAATGCTGTTAAGGTTTAAAAAGAAAACGCTCAAAAAGGTTATTATATTTGAGATTTTTTGGGGAATAATTAACACTTTGCTTTGATCAGATGGAACGTGTGTTTCTCGGATTTGTACAGGGTACACTTAGGCTGACAACGTCACACTCACTTTTACTGATTCCACAGCTTGTTTGAGGTCCTGCCACTTTTTCACTCGCCCGTCAATCCTCTGTTGAGATTTGTGAAGAGTATTGCCAAGCTGTTTCTAGAGAGGGAGAACAAAAACAAATACGTTTATAATGACCAATTCAGATTAAAATAACACAATATGGAGCTATATTTGACCAATTGTATTATTCTATAATGAAGAAGGTTGGCCAGTTCTAACTTAAACTAAAGGGGTGTGGTGGTGGCTAGGGTGTTGGACTCCTAATCGGCCCTTCGTTCGATTCCCACTGACCCTCTATCTGCTCTTTAAAGCTAAACATCCTAAATATTTAATCATATTATTGTGAGATTCACTCACTTGCTTCTCGGTCCTCTCTGTCCCGGCGGGAACGGTGTCATGGTGTTTGTGCTCGTCCATCATGCAAAGGACACACACGGATGTGTTGTCGGTGCGGCAGTAGGCCTCCAGCAGCTTATCGTGCTGGGCGCAGAGCTTCTCCCTCATCTGACCTGTGGCCTTCACCAGCTTGTGCTTCATCAGCGCCGGGTACTCGTAGTGGGACTGGACGTGGTCCTCGCAGAAGGAGGCCTGGCACACCAGGCACGACTTCACCGCCCGCTCCTTTCTGGTAGTGCAGAAGTCACACATGACGTCCCCGGTCTTGTCCTGGCCCCGGGACAGGCTCCTGGTCTTGGTGTTGCTGGTGGTTGTGCGGCGGGTCTGACTGTTACTCAGGCTGCTGTAGCGGTCCAAGTCCAGGGTACTTTGGCGCGACATCTTCCTTTTTCTTGTTTTTCTTTTTTTTTTAGCAGAATAATGAATGAATGGTGGTCGAGCTGATCGTTAGGTATGATGGTCCTCAGCTGAATACTACTAAATCGACTAAATCACAGGAGCGATACAAGTTAAGAACTGGTTCACTGTTGAAAATATGACACTGTGCGCAGCTGATACCTTGAGCGAGAGATGTGGGCCGCTTGAGTGAAACTCCTGCTGAAGTCGTGTATGACATGGTATGCAATGTCATGGGGTGCGTTCATTTTGGTCAAACCAGTTCTCCTGGTAAAAGGCGTGGTGTAATATAAAAGGCCATTCATCGAGAGGGGTTTCATTAATGTAAAAATAAATGATCTGAAACTAATGTTCCTCATCTTAACCTAAATAAATTGGCCTCCTATTTTATACTCACTTACATTCCATTAGTGACATGAGCCATACATGGGGATTATGTATGCTTCAAATACAAAATAATCCCCTTTGTTGTTGTTTTGTTTTCTAGCCTTTCTTTTGTTTACAAAATAAACCATTTAAAATAGTGTCGTATAGTAATGTGTACAATTCATTATCATAAGATAAGAAACGATTGGATAAGGGATAAGATTGGGATAGAGGGATAATTGGATAAGATTGAGGATAGAGGGAATTAGGTCATAGGATAGTATGATATGGTATGGCATGGTATAGTTTACCATAATTATACATGGTAATTAAAACCATGTATAGTTTTATAGGTACCCCCTTTGATTGCTCCTGGGCTGTAGGCGGCAGTAGAGCAGGCCACGGTGGTGAAATGACAATGAATCGTTCCCTAAAGTGTGTCGGTTTCTTCATCGTTGGCGCCAGACGAGCTGTGGCGCGAGCTGCACAGAGAGGGAGGAGAGAGAGGAAGACCCACCAGTTTGACGAAGCGCAGACCAACCCGCAGCTATCTCCACTCTTTAGTTTCAAAGCTTACAACCGATCTCTCGTCAACAACAACCAAAAACTGTGATATAAAGGTGGGTGGCCGTTTTACAGATGCATCAGTTATGGTGACGATATAGAGCAGGTTTATTTTTTATTTTTTAGACATCTAGCTACTATCACAAGTTACATCGCGCAGTGCCTTAAAGCTTTGTATGAGGATTAAGATGAGCCCATAGTGTCTGGTTGCAAACAGCACTGCTGCCTTCTAATGTCTGAATGTGTGCGTTTATCTCCAGATACGAGAAGCATACTGTCTGTGTGTACAGTAGTGGAAAAATACACCACACAGGCCCATTATCTGAAATGCTCCGTGGCAGCGTTACGCATGATAATATTACATTTAAGGGGTAAATCTGCTATGGCGATCAATAGTGTGGCCAAAAACGCCATTTTACTTTTGTAGGGGCTTTGTTCCAATTTAGCTTGACATACAAAACTTGGTGTGTAGGTCGGGTTAGGCGTTTTTTTTATACCAGGCTTCCGTTCTGTTTGGGTGCCAGACGCCAGAAGTTGTGGATAGCCGTGCTAGCGAGCTGGTTTAGCCGGCTAGTTAGCCTGGTGGTGCGGCTAGGTAGCCAGCCTGCTAGCGCTGTTGTCTCCTGCTATCCCCGAGCAAGGCCGCCATTGAGGCCGTTTTTGCTGCCGCATTAAGGAGGGCTTTGGTCTGCAGGAAGCGCCCTTCTACTTTTAGACCACGGTTAGTTCAGCAGCGTATGTATTTCATTGATTAACATATGTTACATTTGAAATTCGGTCGTTGGATGTATTGTTTCGTCATTATTGTGTCTGTCACCCCGGAGGAGAGGGTAGCCTTTCCCGGGATTTTCACCCCCCGAATACCCCGTCGCTGCTGCGTTAGCCATCTTTGTTTCAGCTAACGAGCTTCACGGCGAGGGTGTAGCGCTAAATATAAACAGGTCTCCTTATAAGAATGATGATGGTATTGGTGGATGGATTTAAGACGCATTTGTATGTTTTGATTTTGCAAAGTTGTGGTGTTGGGGGTCCCGATTCCCTTGGCTTTGTGGATTACGTGGCATAAGATTAAGTTGTTTTGAAGGGCGGTAGCCGAGCTCGTCCCATGCTAACTAGCGGCAGCCATTTTAGAGCAGACTAATCTGGGCTAGCTGGAAGTGGTGGTGTGGCACGACAAGATGGCCTGGTAATTCTGCGCACACTGTGGATTTCCGCGTTGCTAAGCGTATCCTAGAGGCGGTTCGAAAACGGTCTTATGGCTTTCGAATTATATTTGCTTTGAAACTGTAGCGCCTTTGGTTGTTTGTTCAGGCTAGTAACACATACCCGCTAATTGCTGGCTATGAAGCTAGTTAGCTCGCTATATTCGCAAACATATTAGCCGCTAACACAATACTGTTACCGTTAACCAGTTCCCCCTTCGTAGCCAGCTAACTAGCGGCTATGTAGGCTATATGTAGCTGTTTAGATAGGCTAACAACCGTCAGATGCTTATAGGGGCTACAACTCACAATATTGATAAATTCCTTTGCGTTTAATGCCTTAAGAACAAACCGAAAGCACAGTCGATTACAGTTTAGATGGCAGACATGATGTGCTATCCGCGCAGATTTTAACTATGCATTTCAAGTGGGGGTCCATTCAGACTTTATAGTTGTTTTTTGGCTACTCAGGTAAAGCTCTGCTAGGCGCTAAAAGTGCTCATGTAGCACGTGAAGTTGAGCAGTTCACTAGCAATTTTGGGCACCTGTCGGATATTTATAAAATATACCAAATACTTTGTATTGTCACCATTGGCTATTATGGGGAGGATTAGAATATTAAGAGAACCCCCAAATGGTTAACTTATATGGACTAGCGAACAACTCGTGTTACAGTAAATAAAATAAAAGAGTAAATAGTATACAATTGCATATACGTAAAATCGTGTATGGTGCAGATCCATCCCCAAGATCCTCCTGATACATTTGCTTTGAATGTTGTATTATGATATGAATACATCATGGCATATTCTTTATTTGATTACAAAAAATGCATAACACATTGGAAAATCTCGACAGGAGTCTGGACCTCCCTCTTAACTTTCTACTAATTATTTAGTAATATATTTTGCAAGAGCAGATACTGAAAGAACCTTAAGTGTAACTGTCTAACTTTGAAAGCATTTATGTTACGCATTGCAAACGTGTGTGTGTGTGTGTGTATATACATATATACTTTATTTTCTCCAATTGCAGAACGGCTTGACCAGAAAAGATTTGTGTGCTGCGCTGAATCAGGAGGATCTCCTCTAACCCAAGTCCCTACAAAGTTATCATCCGGCAATAAAACGGAGGTCGTTGGGCTGGAGTGTGTTCTCATGGCGGAGTCAGAGACTGAATGTGACACACCCGGCCTTGACACGCTTGGGTCGGAGTGTGTCATAGCCCACAGCCAGGTCGACCTTCACTATGGTGCAGAGACAGAGATCATGACTGAGGAAAAGCGTGGTTTAGAGCTGGAGATCCATGGCTCGGACCTGGCCAAGATCCAGGGCCTGAGCACAGAGCTCGGAGCGGTGACCTGTGTGGAAGCCATAGTAGCAGAGACGGACCACGACTACATCAAGGTGGAGCACGGCGAAATGCATTGTTTCACGGGGGACGTCAGATCGGCTAACTTTGGGGAAGTGCTGCTGAAGGGCGAACACGACCACGTGGTGAAGGTGGAGTCCGACCACGGCGGGGAGCTGACGGTGGAGTCGGAGAACGGCGTCATCATCCACGAGGCCCACGGCCTGCAGTGCAACGAGTGCGGTGAAATCTTCGGCAGCATCGCCGATCTTCACCAGCATTTTGAGATCCACAAAGATCTCAACCCGTACATATGTGTCCACTGCGGCGAGAGCTTCGCTGTGGAAGCCAGCCTTAAGCAGCACATGAAGATCCACATGAAAGAAAAGCCCTACGTCCCCACCGGCGTTGACATGGTGGGCAAAGGAATGATGGACTCTTTCACCTTCAAGTCTCACCAGATGATCCACCTGGCGGAGAAGCCCCACCGGTGTTCAGAGTGTGGCAAGAGCTTCGCGGCCGCCATCACCCTAAGAGAGCACATGAAGATGCACTCGGAGGACAAGCCCTACAAGTGTACCCAGTGCAGAAAGAGCTTTGTGCGCCGGAGGCATCTGAAGAAGCACCAGGAGCTCCACGCGCGCGACAAGCCGTATACATGTGGACAGTGTGGTAAGGGATTTGCCACCACTTCCAACCTTAAGCAGCACCAGAAGACCCACGCGGCGGCCATGGGTGACAAACCCCACCGCTGCACCCAGTGTAGCAAGTGCTTTGCCGCTGCCGCCACCCTGAAGGAACACCAGCGCGTCCACTCCGGCCAGAAGCCGTACAAATGCAACCAGTGCAGGAAGAGTTTTGTTCGCAAGCGCCACCTGAAGAAACACCAGCTGGTCCATGCCGGAGGCAAGCCTTACACCTGCTCCCAGTGCGGCAAGGGCTTCAACCACTCCTCCTCCCTTTCCCGACACCACAAGATCCACCTGCGGGAGAACAACATGTACGCCGCTGTGCCAAGCGGCAAGGGCTTTGGCTACGGGAATACCGTCAAGAGGGAGCACCAGCAGGGCGACAAGCCCTACATGTGCCACCACTGCGAAAAGGGCTTCAACCATTCCTCTTCCCTGTCGCGGCATCAGAGGGTCCACTCCGACGGGACCCTGTACACCTGCCCCCACTGCGGAAAGCGATTCAACCACTCGTCCTCACTGACCCGCCATCAGAGGGTGCACATGGATGATAAGCCGCATCTTCTCAGCCATGGTCAGCAGCAGCAAGATCGAGAGCAGAAGCAACTGATGCAGCAGCAACTGTTGCAGCAGCAGCAGATGCAGGAGTACAACGCAATCCCCTCGGGAAAAGGGTTCTCCCACACCATCACCAAACAGCGCCTGGCCGACGGAGACAAGCCATACAGATGCTCCCAGTGCGGGAAAGGCTTCAACCACTCGTCGTCGCTCTCCCGGCATCACAGGGTTCACAGTTGCGCTAATGAGGCGGTTGTGAGATGATTTGCAATTGACCCTCTTATTGTATTGGAGGTACCCCGTGATTGTTCTGGGCATAGTCAGGACCTTTTGAATGCTTTTAAAAGGAAACAAAAAAAAGTGATTTGATATACTAACAATGTTACCTGGACGGCTTGCCCCTCTGACTTGGCTATTTGAGGCTGAATTCAATGAATATACCTTCAGGCAGGCATATGTAACTTCATGTGATGTGGCTCACTGGGCGACTGATTGGCGATCAAGAAAAGTTCTATTGTCTTGAGGATTTCAATTGGCGATTTCTCCTTATCAGTCCATGTTTAGCAAAAAGAAAAGAAATTCTATGTAAATAATTGGAAGATTTCTTTTATATATATATGTATAGGTTACTTGTGTGCTGTTATGATCCAGAAGATTACATTTTTGATAGCAGGATCCACTATGGCGCCAACCCATTTTCCCCCTTTTTTTGCTACCATAATAGCGTGAGCTACCAGACACTTCATGTGCGCTCACCCTGCAGTAAAAAAATGTGTCTCAAATCAAACAACTAACCTATTCAATTCATCATCCTGCTGTTTTTCTTTGTTCTCCCTACGTTAGACTACATGTTTTTTGTACTGTTGTACAGATGGCAGTTTTTTGCCTGGCCACCCCCCCCCTCCCCCCCGGGGTTCCATTTTAGCTTTGAGGAAAATGCGTAATGTTAAATAAACATACTGCATAGCATACTGCAAAATGCCCCGTGTCCTTATTTAAAGTTTTATTTCCCCGTGAACTCCAGCATCACCTGAATGCAGAGGCAGACTTTTCATTGGTTTGGAGTAAATCAATTATCTGTCTATTGGATAGCTTAATCTTGTGATGTTTGATGAAATTTTTTCACAATTTGCTCAAACTGCTTATTACAATGTAAATATAAAGACAATTGCAAGACTAAAGAGAACTTTCTTTAAGATTACCCATCTGATTCCATGGGTTTGCGCTCTATTAACTGGTCTGTGTAAAATATCTTTTACAAACATGTATTTTTTTTAGACATGGCTTGGGTCATGTGAAAGGGAATGAGATACAGTTTTTATGGGTGGTGAAATGGTGAGCAATATTATCTTTTGGATAAAAATTGTGCTTCAAACTGTAGCATAGGTTTCTTCCTTGTGTTAGATAGGTGCCTTATTGCATGCCATGTAGAAATGTATGCTAAGCAGTTATTTGGAAAAAAGAAGTTAGGGTTTTCAGGATTTTTGTTCTTACTTATACTTACCCAACATTTTAATTTGAAGTCACTGATCCCTTTTTTCCTTTTTATTTTTGATTTTATGTATATTACCGTTGACACTGTTATGATCATTATTGTCTTTAATTTGTTCCATCCTTGTCAATGACCTCCATTGTAGAGCAAAATAACCCATGATCGATAAAGGCCTTGAAGGGGAAATCTGTAACATCTTCCGGATTTGAGTGGCACATGAATGGATCAATAAAGGTCATTGACTCTCTAGTTTCCTGTTCATGCTTGATTAAATAGTAAATAGTAATTGAGCTCAAGTTGAGACTACCGTGATTAAGTTCTCTGAAGATGTTGAGGTTTGGGACAAGAATATTGTAAGGCTGTCGTGGTTCATTACCGCTGTTTTGGAGCTAGGGGGAGATGTTGTGCCCGCAATGTTTTGCATTTAACGCACGGTGGCGTAATTTATCCGCAGTACTGCATGCCTGATGCAGCTTCTAACAAGGAGTGTAACGTAATATGGCCGGTCACTTGAATAGCACATGAGAAACTTGCGCAAAACAAGAACTACCAGTACAGACCAGAGTGGCTGGTTTACCAGCCTAATTCATTGACTGGGCATATGCTCACTAAAAATGTATCAATAGAAAGCAGCTCACCTACTAAACAGCCATTGGTTTTATGAAGAGGTGGGCTCAAAGGTCTGCTGTTAAACCAACCAGTCCCTCTAGAATCACGCAGTGCTTTACAAGCCTTGCTAGAAAGCATTGAGTCCTTTAATCCTGGACCAGCAGCAGTGGTAAAAGTCGTGTTTTTCAAGTATCAACTCCATGGAAATCAATGTGTACATTTATGATTTATTTTTGGATTATTTGCAAAGACAGAAATCAAATGCTTGGAAGAATCCTATTTTCCAGTCACTCAATGTGAAAAAAACAAAAAAACATTCAATGAGCAGTAAATGGCTCTAAATAAACCCTACATTATAAACCACACAAGAGCATTTGCTCTATACATGCGGCTATTGGAATATATTGCATTAAATCATGTACAAAACTAAATTACACATATGTACATAATACATCTTGCATCCAGGCCACTGGGTGAGTCTTGTGTTGTGACGGGGGAGTCATTCAGAAACAATTAACCCCACTCCCCTGAAGGGGCAGACGGAGAGGCCCAGGGCCCACGCTATACATTCATAACAGGGGTGAGCTGCAGCAGAGAGCTCTGTGGCCGTATAGTGCTGCTCTTGGAATGCAGCTTCTCCAAGTTCTGCAAGAAGCCTCTCTTCTTCAGACCCTCCAGAATCACTGTGTTGTTGGTGGCCAGACTCACGCGGGTCCTACAGAACAACGCAAACACACACACATTTTCTGAGTTGACATATGACCTGCCCTCCAAATATTATAATGTATATAATAATATCCATATAATGGAGTGAGTTAATGGCAAAAGGCGTGTTTTTCCTTCCCTTCATTATCTCATGAAAATATAAGAAAGTAACATGGCTGTAATCATACTTATGATAATCACTGCCTCCTGTGAAAACACTAGGTGCTGTAATTGGCTGCATACTGTTTATTCAGCTTCATCGCACACTACATGAAAGGCTAAAAACACAAGTTGTTGAGGCACTCAATTGGACATCTAACCCAGAGGTTAACTATCGCCAGTATAGCTTATTATCTTTCCTTATCCCTTGAGCTTCAGACTGTCGCACGTCGGCAGATGGGGGTATAAGCCCTGCAACACCATGAGGGGATAGGGCTCCTTTAGATACTGGATACGGTCTATAAATATCTATATGGTACTTAAAGTAGCAAGAAAATATCATTACCATTACTACTTACAGTGATTTCTTTAAAATGCATGCTGTTAATGAGCAGGTAGGAGTTATTCATCTTGCTTCTTTACCTTTTAGCTCAGAGAGGGACACTATATCCACTAACATGCTATCCTTTCCCAATTAAAGATAAATGATCCATTTACCTCGGGGAGTCGATTCCACTATCCCCTGTGATGCTCTGGCTCTCTGCAATCTCCCCCATGTCGGCCCCGGCTCCACTGGGCATGCTCCGTCCGACCACATGGCTCTGAGGGGTTCCGTTCGCCACCACCCTCTCCCGTTGCTCCTCCGTGGCTTCCTGCTCCAGCTCCGCCCCCCAGTGAGCAGACTCGCCGTCCCCCTCGCCGACAGACCGCAGTACGGTCTCTGCGTCAGATTCCACCTCGCTCGTCTGGCAATAATCAAAGATGCTGCTGTCCGCCGGCTCAGGGCGTTCCAGGGGGTCTAGGCCGACACTGGCCCCCTGCCGTGGCTCCACGGTGGGCAGTGTTGCTCGCCTGGTGCCCGCCTCGCTCTGAAACCCTGGGGATCCACTGATCTGACTGTGAGGTTGATGGCTCCAGCTGTTCTGCCTTAGTCTGTTGGGACTCAGAGAGCTTTCCCCCTGGGTGGCTGCAGTAAAGCTGTCTGCATGAGCCATGCTGCCCTCCCATTCTTCTTGCCTGCTGGAATGGGCCGGTGGCGGGTAGCGGCGGGGGTCGTGTGGCTGAACGCGGGGGAACTTATGGTAATGCCTATCGGAGTCGTAGTCCGGGTAAACCACGTGGTGGCTGTGATGATCAGCTAGGGCTGGGCCGTAGGGTGGGCCGTCCACCATCTCCTCCTCGTTCAAATACAAGGAGCTGCAGGCGTCCTCGTCCACCTCTTCGTCCTGATAGAGCCGCTGGTCATCTTCCTCGAAGTCGTGGCTGTTTGTCAACAAGGAGCCGCTGTCGGCAGCCGGCTCCGGCCTGTTGAACAGTGCTCTATTCACGGCCACGGCCCCGTTGGCTTCGGCCACCTGTTGCCGTCGATTCGCGGTGAAATCTCCCGGCTGTTGGTGTGAGTGGAGCAGATCAGGTCTGTGCAGGTTATCGTCCTGTTTCTCGGCGTGCCTGAGGGAGTGTGTCCGCTGAAGAGAAGCGTTCGCTTTGGCCCGAGCTGCTGCCGGCTCACGCATTTTAAGCACTGTGTCGCACGGATGAGTAGGGAGGATGACATCGGCATCAGAGTACAGCAGGATGTGAGCAGGGACCTCCGCCGTCGTCGTCGTCGTCGTCGTCTGCTCCACCTGGTGCCTGTGGCTGTCTGCAGAACCCCCGCCCTGCCGCTCATGCGCAGGCCTGGGTTCGTCCTCCGATGCCTTGGCCTCCACGTTGCCCGGCCCCGTCTGGTGTCTGAGCTTGTCATCTATCCTAAGCGTGCTGCTCTGAGGGTAGACTGCGCTGTAGCCTGAGGGCAGCTCTCGGCTGGGCTTTATATCCGCCAGGAGGGGATTATCTGTGGCGAGTGGTTCCCCCTCGCGGAGACAGGCATATCTGTCATTGGGTGTGCAGGATTCACCTGCATGCTGCGTGTCCGGTACAATAACTTTGGTTGGATGTGGATCCCATGACTTGGAACGGAGCCCTGTCCGCTCCTTCCTCCCTGCCACCGATGTCCGGCTCTCCTTTGTGTCCCGCCTCCTATGCCCTTTGTTGCTGGCGATTGTTCTCTGGCAATTGGTGGTGAGTGTTGCAGGGGTTGCGGTGTCACCAATTGGCTGAGCGTGGAAAGGGTTATCGATGCGCTTTTTATACACGTACTTCTCGTCAGCCCCAGCGCCGGCTCCCTCCAGGTGCTCCGGCTCATCCGCATGGATGTCTGGTTGGAGTCGAGAGGGGACAAGGTCTCCCACCTCAGGGTATTCGTCCTCACACAGGGTCTTGTTCCTAGCTCTCTCCTTCTCCTTTTCCCTGTGCTTCTCCCTGGAGGAGTAGGGTCTCCGCTTGCTGCGGGAAGCCTTGGGGACCGACCTCCTGCCCACCCCGGCCCCCCGCGATGACTGATGGTGCCGGGGTTTGGAAACGGTCAGGATTTCAGTTGATATTCCTTTATCCACGCCTCTGTCCACCCGCTCCCCCTTGTCAACGACTCTCTCCTGCACCTTCTCAATCGCTCTCTCCCCTCGGTCTTCCAGCTTCTTCATGAGGACCGTGTGCCGCGTCAGATTGTCTACGGTGAGTTCAGGGTTGATGCGTTTGATGATGGCGTGCTCCAGGTCACGAGGAAGGTTGTTAAGGTCTTCCTCGTCCCGCACCGGCCATTCCTCCGGAGGAAACTGACCCGAGAACGAGGTGTACTCTTTCTTTGGCTTTTCCTTTTTCGCGCCGTTCCTCCAGAAAAGACTGAGGCCGAACTTCCTCCCCGACTTGCTGTCCTTGCAGTCCTTGTCCTTGCGGCCGGTGGCGTTGGTGGTCGCCGTGGTCTTGCTGAGCTCGCTGGGCTGGTAGTCGGCTGCCGTGGAGGTGGACTGATGCACCAGCGTTGGCTTGTGCTCCGACGGCCGCGGCCACTTCAAGCTCTTGCCCGTGCATTCGCTGATCGATACGGTGACCGTCGAGTGGCCGTCGGGAGCCACGGAGGGCGGCGAGGCGGCGGCGGCGGC
>JAOSLM010000043.1:4736849-4747210 GCA_025629765.1 Eleginus gracilis | reverse complement strand
GGGGGGGGGGGGGGGGCGATATTTTGGGGTCCGTAGGGTAGGAGGAGGAGGAGGGGGTATTTTGGATCTCGTCAGGACTGGGGTTGGTCAAGTCCACTTTTCCTCCTCTTAAGTAGGACTGAGGATTCAAGTTGAAATGTAAATTTCATTTTTTCGCGACTCTCCTCCCGTGTGCTCGCGTTATTCTTATTTTTTCTTCCCCCTGAGAAAGTATGATAAAAGAGAAACTTCTAAATGAATCAAGATTATTTAGAGGTCACCTGGAAGAAATGGGTTTGACTGACATCCTCAAGCATTATGCCTCCTGATAATAGGGGTTAGCTACTACCACGGTTTGTACAAACCTGCTTATTGGTGTAGCTGCTAACAAAGGGCTGCATTCAACCCAGTTCATTAACCCTCTGCTGTACATACATACCAAATACATTTACTACCATTATACTTATACTAGTCGATTTAAAATATAATCCTTTATTCATAATTATTTAATCCACTTTTGGTAGTTTTTATTAGACTTACTAGTATTTACAAGCAGTGCGGCGGTACAATTGAACGAGAAAGTGTTGTCGTGTATGCTCCCCATTGTTTAGCGGTAGCCAGCTATCCAGCGAAGCCCTCGTAGCACTGAATAGATGTCCGACTGCTGTGTAAACATACAACTACTCATTTGAATCCAGAACGTTCTACAGACCTTAGAGTAAAAAGAAATATGATTTAAATCTATTTAAACCAGTAATTTAGTCAATGTTACAAATGGTCTTCTGTGCAACCGGCTCAGTCAAATGTAGCGTTGCAGCACATTTTCTGTGTGCCTCACTGAATCTATTCTCTCGTTACTGGTAGATCCTTCTGCTGAAGTCAAGTGTTTACCGATTTTTAAAATAATGCACTCCTAGGCCCCCTCTTTTAGAAAAAATTTAAACCGTGGGCTCTGGTTTCAACATGGGAATTGGTTGAGGTTTGTTAATATTAAGATGGCTAACGGGTCAACACCTATTGACCGCGCAACTGAAAAAGCGAGTCAGAAACGGTGAAGAACACCACTAAAGCATGACACACTGTGCTATTGTGCCTTTGGATCACTGCTGCACACTGAAAAACATACTTTTCCTTGTCTTATTTGACACCATAAGCTCTGGTTTGTTTCTCTCTGTGTGTATCTTTTTTCTTTTGAGCACCCTGTATTGTCTTGAAGTTATCTCCTTCCTACAGTAGGGAGTGGTCTCCCCCCCCCCCCCCAAAGCCCTAAGCTATATCTCAGCACAGCGTCGTTTTAAGTTTGTTTTTCTGCCGTTTAATTGTTAGATGTGTTTTCATTTTTTGTATTATCTCTCTTGCATAGAGAATGGAAATTCACAAGTCACACCACCTCCAAAATATACTGCTTAAATACTCCTGCAAAGGAGCTGTTTCTAATCTCAGGTTCCACAGAGGAAACAAATCCCAAAATACAGTCAAGGCTTAAGATTCATGTTACAAAAAAAGTAAAAATATATTGAAATGGATGTATTCTCCTGTGTCTTTATTAAACAATGGTGATGTGTTGCTTTAACATGTAATCGAAAAAGTAATGTATTTGAGAGATTATAATTCAAATATCTGTAAACACGGATATATGAAATGCCCATTTAACAGTGGTGTACAATATAATAAACAGCTTTGTGTGTCCACATTAATGCGACATGCATACAAACATACCTCAATATTACCAGAAGAGGGAGCTATAGTAAATTATGAATCAAGTAAACCTAAAATCTTCCCATTTCACAGTATTGTGGTCCTTACCTCTTCTGAACATCCCTCTCCTGGCCCCATGCCGTTTTTTTGTTGGTAATTCTCTTCCACCAATGATGACTTAACCATCAAATATATATATTTTTTGTTT
This sequence comes from Eleginus gracilis, assembly GCA_025629765.1. Classification (NCBI taxonomy): domain Eukaryota; kingdom Metazoa; phylum Chordata; class Actinopteri; order Gadiformes; family Gadidae; genus Eleginus; species Eleginus gracilis. The sequence continues at coordinate 4,745,325 of JAOSLM010000043.1, read as the reverse complement.
TTAGTTCAATGTACAATTAACATGAATTGGGTCTTGCCATTAAACTCCATCCCAATAAAACAGGGTTAGTAAAAGGGTGTACACAAATATTTTACTTCTATTCACCAAGCATTCATTACTACTTTCTTCAATGAATGTCGGCAGTTGCCTCGGCTAATATTGTGTTTGTTCTCAGCATGCATTCATAATGCATTCATCTGTGCCCTGTTTCTTCATAAAGGGTGATTGAGTTCACCAGTTCATGTAGGATTATCGGTAATCTTACAGTGACAGACCTTGTATCTCTACCTTTCAATCTTTCTGTTTGAGAATACTTACTTCCCATCTTTAGATGTTAAAACTGCACAAACTAGAAACTGACCTTAAAATGTTCAGATTTCTCTTCACCTTTTTCAATCAAAAGAGTTGGGTTACTCCTCATCCTCCTTCCCCCTTCTCAGTTGAAGCTTGACGGGTCGGACTCTGAATAACCCGATTCGATCTGACCGCCGACCCATTAAAAACAACTTTTCTTTCAAACAGTACCGTTGATTTTCCTGTTGCTGTAACCAAGCAGTTGTCATTGACTGTAATGGTGGTCGTCTCTCTTCGTGCCAACCATGGTTCCTTCGCACTGAGAAATGGGTGAGACCTTCCAGGGTTGAGGTCAGAGAGGACATTTCCCAAACAGCCAGGCCACCCAAATGCTGTCGCACTGCAGTTTTCCCCCCCAACTGGCAATTCAAAAGCCCACTGGTTGCCAGTGAGTGATTCATTATGAGCCCCGGGTCTGACTCCTGCCGGGCAATGTGTTGGCGGGGTCCATGTAACCACTTTTATATGAGTTTCTGGTTCCTTACTTCTGAAAGAGGGACATAGAAGCTGGGGGCTCCAACAACCTCTGCATATTCAGCCAACCCCTGGGCTGCAGTCAGCTGACAAGCTGAAATGTTTTTTAAATTAATGTGTCTTTTTACAGTAGTGTGTAGCAGTACAAAATACGTCCTGATGATGAGCATGCAGCTCAAGATGGCTTTCTTACGGAGACTGGTAAATCAACGGACAACCATACACACTGCTTTGTCTCGATCACATGCCCTCCAGAAGCATTCTGTAACAACTCTAGCAACAAAATCTGCAACAATGTTCAACAATGCTTGAAGAAAAGCGATCTATTATAGCGATCTACTATCAGTTTTCTGCTCAGCTGTGATATTACTTTTTGATATTGCCAAATAAGCAACAGTGCAACAATGGTTAACTTAACCCAAACTATTATTTTAGTTTGTTTCCTCAAGTTTAAGAGGTGGGCATCCTAATTCTTGTCTGACTTGCCGCACTCTCTCCTTGTATTTTGGGAAGGAGTTAGCGATGCTGTCTTTTCCTTACTGATCCTCTGCTGAGAAAGGCAGATCCGTCAGAACACAGGGTGCCGGTCCAAACCAACCTGGAGTCAGAGACGCATTAGCCATGCAAACCTGATAAGCTGTGAAAGCTAGATGGGGATTCTGGCAGAACTGGTTACAGTCGCTCTATCGTGGCAGGCCTGGTTCCCCCAGGAGCTACCTGCCCGCTCCAGGTTTCACCACTCAAGTTTCTGACATGGTACAGAGGCAGCAGCAGCGTGGGAACGTACCTGCTGTTTGTGTCAGCCGGGATGCACTACTTCCCAAGGTAATGGAGCTCAACTGGAGTGTCAAGTTTGATCAGGGTTTTGTACTGTAGGCTCTAGCAGGTCCTTGATCGGTCTGATATAGATAGGCCTATTTTGTAAATTGGGGGAAATGTATTTTGAAGTTGCAATAGCATCAAGGAGAAGGGTATTGCTCTTATAGGGAGGACATTGAATAACCAAAGTAAAATTAAAAAAACAAGGTATGTTTCATTGGACGGGCTTGATACAGGCCTGCGACAGCTACAGATAGCAGAGTGGGTTCTTCAATACCGGTTAGGAGTTCAGTACCCCATGCCAAGAATGCATGGACACCAAATGGCATGTATTCATAGCTCATCTCTGTATAATTGAGATAATGAGCAGCTGCCCTGAATGAAGAAACGACACCACTTAAGATAGTCTAGAGGCTGCCAATATTTCCACTGCACTCCATCAATAACGCTTATGGCGCTCATTGTTATTGTTGTGCTAACAGATATACGTTTACACTAATGGACACATTTACCCAGACAGCTTTGCCTGACCGATAAGCGAAAAATATTGTTACTATTATGAAACTTAGGTAGGGGAGAAACAGGAAGGATCCTCCAGAAATGTCAAAGTGGAACAAGGTGCCTCCTGTCCAATTCTTTTGAGATACCCGTTCCTTACTTGTATTTCAAAGGTCCATAGATCAAAGAAGAAGATCAACTTTTCACTATTAAGTATCAGGTCTGTTTCTGCTGTCTGCCTAGGGAGATAACTAGGGACTGAAATACCTCCTCATTGAACGAGAACATTTTGTTAATAACTATATTAGTGTTTGGTAATGTCTATCAGATGACCATAAAGAGACATGGCTTTGAAGTAGAGACAAACAGATGTGATGATGTGCACATACACAAACATGCCCCACACACACACACACACACACACACAAAGGAAGTGCTCAAGCAGACACATGGTTGACCTTCTGCTCCACACTAATAAGCAGTATTGCGTATTACATAACTTTATGGAGGTAACACGCAACACATATGGGAATGATTTCATTACTTTATTTAAGGCTTCATATTTGTAAACTTATATTTATAAACTAGCTTCTATAAAAGAGCTGCGTTTTGACCCCAAGAATCACTATGGGGAGGAAAGTCTCATCAATAATGATTGATTTTTCATGTGATGCATCATGTGTTAAACAAGTGTACCACAAAGGATATTGACCAAATAATCTTTGCACTAGACCTTTATATAAGTATCTGGTATAATTCTAATAAAACTGAGGGCATCTTTGCTTCCAGTTATAAGCAAGAAATGTTTTAGAATGATATCCTCCATGTTGTAAGGAATTACTTTTCCCCACAAATGTTCTCTGGACGCCCAAGACCTGATGACTGCTGTGGCTTGATAACTTATCAGTAACTTATAGACCACGCGTTTATCACTTGTAATAAATATTTATTTATTACAAGTAACTTCAGAGCCAATACTCACACCTAGTGTTGTGATTCAAAACTGCAAGTAAAATAAATAAAACAAAACAGAAAAATAAATAACTATATTTACTTTGGAATAACACCCAATAATACACAACACTAAAATAGAATCTATTATGTACGGCCTAGTTTTTATCTTGAACTATATATCGGATATCCTGCAGAAGGTTCGCAGTTTCCACCGCAACCTGCAGTGCGTTCATCTTGGCGGCGAAACAGTCCAGCACGGCGGGCTGCGCCGCGGCGGGACCCCCAGGCGGCCCGGCGGGGGGGAACTCGGCGTACCCAGTGTTCAGGAAGGTCCACCTCTCCGCGGACGAGCCCCTCACCAGCCCACAGCCGCAGCGGCGTGGGGGCATCTCCTCCAGGGCCGGGGGGGCCTCGTCTACGGCGACGACCCAGTGGTGACCGTGGGTCAGGTCCACCATGGGGGTACCGCCGTCGTGCTCCAGGGCCCGGGCGACGGACTCCAGGGAGCGGGCGAAGGCCTCGGTGCCGAGGAGGTACTCTGTGGGGGAGCAGCGGAGCGACGACGTAGCCTCGGCTGCCCGGTTGACACCCTGGGAGGGGAGATATAGAGGAGGGGATTAGTGTCGAGGTAGGCTCCGACGCCAGTCTATGGCGTCGGTTACAAAGGGAGAAGGAATGTATCAAAAAGTATGATTGGATTACGTGTTGTCGGGTGACGATAGTGTTTTAGTTTATTTTTTATATTGTCTTTTTATTATTGAGTGAGATAGAAAGGAAGCTTTGGGGGGAGAGAGGGGGAAGACATGACGCAAAGGACCACGGGCAGGATTCAAACCCGGGTTGCTGCAGAAAGGACTAAGCCTTTAATGGTACATGCTCTACCAAGTGACCATAGTGTTTGATTTTCATTTCTGTTCTTATCGCAGCTTATATCAGGACTCGTGAAAGGTGGTGTGAGATGCGCTGTGTCAGGAGGGGTCTGGGATGGGTGGGTGAGAGGGATCAGAACCTCGTAGCGGATGTAGGCAGCCAGGTGGGTCTCTGTGCACCCCCCTCCCAGCAGGGCAGAGGGCTCCCTCAGGGTGAGCCTCAACACATGCTGGGCCTTCTGAACCACCACCTATAAAACAACCACATGAATCATCGTGTTATCATCAGATCTTGTTGTATGGTTAAAGTGACCTCTGCAGAAATAGAAGCAAGCATTAGAAATATGTAATATGTATAAACTGTCACTTTATGAATGAATAACTGGTTCTGCTGCCAGAGTTGCGATGAAAATATATACATATATAGCTAAATACTTGTAGTACACCACTATTACCGTACGGTAGTAGTGTGGTCTAATGTCAGGTGGGAAGGTTAAACGGCTCTTCATGGAGATAACTAAAAAATGCTCAGTGAACTTTCTGTCAACTTTACAACTAACATTCTAAAAAGGTTTGACTATTATTCCCCTACGTTTACCTTCAGTTCGCTCAACAGGGTCTGGTTCCTATGGCAGAGGACCATGGTGCAGATCACTGCTTCACCAGGGGCTTCTAGATGCAGCATCCTCTTGGAGCCAAAGTCTTTAACATTTAGGCCTCTTGCAAGCCCGTACGCCTCTGGCGGTATCGTGGTCACTAAACTAGCCAAAGGTTGTGAACCTGATAGGAGAGGGACAATAAAGAATAGATAAAATATACTGATCATACAATACGGTATGTATATAGCAATAACCATAATACATTATCAATCAGGTCATCAATGTTGGATGCACAATCTTAAAAATTGGATTTAAAAGGCCACCTGTTCAAATTTGCATTAAGGAGTTAGCCTAATCTTCTCATTTGATCCATTAAGCAGTTTGTAACTGTTATTTTGCGTGTCATCGGATTCTTTATATTATATGAATCATATTAGGACTACACACGTGCCTTTATTATAAATATGGGCCCCCACCTGTTAGTTCAGCAAGGGGTTCAACGAGAGCAGCACCAAGTCTCTCCAACACCACGACGTCATGCTGATTTAGGTACTGCTGCAGAACCGGGTGGATGACCTTCTGACACACAAACAGCTCCACTCGGTCCTCCACCGCGCACCGCCCCAGAACCAGCAGCCGGTCCACGATTTGGGACTCTACGTCCTCCCCGTGGTACACCTCCAGCGTCCCCTCGTCCGTTTCAAACAAGTCCCCAGAGAGAGACACGCTGAACAACACCATTCTCGTCGGCTGGGATTTGAAGTTACGCTCGTTGAAAAGTCTGAAATGATCCGGTATCTCCACCATCAACCCAGGGAACACCGCGGATTGTGCAACAGGAGGGCCTTCGACAGACACGGTCACTGCGTTACCTAGCCTGACGTTGCCAGGAGTTTCACAGGGGACTGTCAGCAAAAAGGCTTGCACAGCCAGCATGCTTATGTGCAGTGCTTCTTGTTCTGATAGCATGCAAGCTGGCTTGCTGGAGATGACACTCCGAACTAATGAGATCAAGTTCTTGCTGCTGCTAAAGTCCAACTTCACTTTGCAGCCACATTCATCTTGGTGGAGGTATGCAGTGCATATGTCCAACAGATACTTGTTTATACTGATGGACACGTTTCTTCTGAGGCCAGACAGCTTTGCCTGGTCGATGAGTGCAAAAGAAAGGATTGCTGCAAACAAACCACAGTCACTGAAACGACCCACATGGTTGAGGACAGAAGCTGCAATGAACTTGAGGAGAGGGTGTGATGGAGACACAGACTGGAGGAGAACCTCGGAAGTGGATGTAGTTACAGAGTGGCCCCCTATGTTGTTATGGACTTGCTTTAGTTTGCCAGTCGGTCCGAAACAAGACGTTAAAAGCTGTTTGAAGACGTTCAACTTTTGACAAACGTCAGGGTCTTCTAGAGGCAAATCGGTGCACAACGCTGGCAATTTCTTTGAGAGACGAGACATGACCTGGTCCTAAATAGTCGTCGACAATAGGCTTCTGTAACCACGAGCCATACTACTAGTGCATGCACGGCAATTCTGACTTGTATTCGGTTAGGTAAAATTACTAACCAGCATTATATATTTAAATTCTCCACAAATATTCGGGGATATATCGTAACCTTATGGTTCGCTCCATGTCTACCAATGTCTTCCGAGTCGGGACGAAGCGCCTAAAGTAGGGATAAAGCATATAGTGGGGACTGCGGTATTGCCTGAAGAAAAATACACAATAACAGAGACACATTTACATCGGCGTGGATCTATTTTCAAATACAATGGGTATGTTGATTATAAAACATAATAATATGGCGATTGTGTTGTATTTCCAGAGACAATCCTTCAATATAAAGACACTTTCTAACTAGGCGAGCGGCTTCTGTAATGACAACATTCGGGTCCTTTGGGGGTCCTTTCGCGCGAAGCGGTTAGTTGCTGAAAATGTCCTAACTTTTCCCCTGTTTTAAACCTTGTTGAATAAAGGTGCTGTTAACTAGTCTACCAGTATACTAAAAATGGCATTATCTTTTCGCGTTTGTTGATAACATAATGCTTTACTTACAGTGTATAGATGCACATTGTCCCTGACTGGATGCGGTGATCTGACGTCATCGATAATAAAGCCATCCCGCAGCGTTTCAAACGAAGGGCGGCAGTGGACTGAAAGCACAATTGTAATATTAAGTAAGTAAGTAAGTAGATACTTTATTCATCCCCTTGGGGAAATGCAGGTATCCAGTAGCAACAGACAGTACAGTACAGTTGACAAACTATAAAATGGACAAACAGCGAAAGTCAACAATATCAGTCATTATAAGTCAATACAAAGTGAGCAATGTTGCACATAATTAAAAATTACATTTTTAAAAAGAGCCAGAGATAGGTATATCTGTAATGCAATTGCACATTGTCCAGTATGTGTGGGGGTTCGTTGGGGGAGAGAGAGAGAGGGATGGATAGAAAGAGAGAGAGGGATGGATAGAAAGAGAGAGAGTCAGGATAGGCCTCTACCTTCGCCCGAGGTGTTGTATGGTCTGATGATTATGATTATATGGTACACTATGTCAGTGCCATATATTAAAAAAATCAAAGACGATATGGATAGATATTTCAATGTTGATCCTCTTTGTTCAGCCATAATGGCGCAGTTGCGAGTTTAACACAATAATAACACTGAAGTAACCCATAGCTCATTCTAGTAACATTATGGGTGATATTTCATTGTTGAATGTGGTAACTTCAATGTTAACTGTTATACCGTTATGCTTTATACTCATTTCAGATAGCCCCGGCCCCTATTGACTAATAATAACTGAGTGGTCGACTAGAATGGCTCCTCAAAAACTTGTCATCAAGGTAAGTGAGACGTCTCAGATCAGGATACTTTAAAATACAGCCGTCCTCTTTACTGTCCAAATGTTACATCTGGCCATTTAATATTTTATTATTATGACTGATTTTTGTGTTGACTCTTGACAGACTGTTGAAGACAGTATTTTTTATTAGTCTTGTTTCCATTAGAAGCCGATGATTTGTTTTTTATTCAGAATTTATTCAGTCATGGTTGAATGTCCTATGTCCCATGTATTAATTTAACAAGCCCTTCACAGCTCTATGGCGCTGGTGCACATTATACACGTTATTCATCCACAAGGGGGAGCTGTAGACCCGTACCACTCATCAGATACTCGGACGATGCGTTTCAAGTCACAACGGGAAGTCTCAAGGCTGACTTGCCCCTGGATGTAGTAACGATATTGGGCGAGGAGAAAACCCTTATTATTGAATCACCAGAACTGCCCATGCTCCGTCTGCAATAATTCACATCAGATGTTCCCGCTAAGTGCAGGTAAAGCTGACGGCCCCCTCCCCTTGTTGATGTTTCATTTATTGAACCGTGTGGATGAGTGCAGTCGACCTTCTCACTGATCTCCCACATCCTCCGTAATTCCTCCTGTGCCTAGTTTGACGTGATATTGCATTTATTCAGTCCATTTGTTTCCTATGCATGCCTGCATGTCCCCCCCCCCCCTTCCCACCCCCATAACTCCTTCAGTTTGGATGTGGGAGACTAAAGCCCTTGTTTCACTTAAGGTTGCTTCCCAGCGGGCTTATAAAAACAGTGTTATGTGGCTCTGCCTGAGAAAATGTCAAGAGTCTACCACTGTGCTACACCAGCTGACCACAAACAAGCATAAGGGAAGGGATCTGTCCAAACAATAGCATTTAAGGCGCAACCCAGGGCTTCCCTTTCACTAAGCAAACCGCCACCAACATGTGGTTTAATGAATGACCAAAAAAACAAACCAATGGGAAACAACCGTTTGCCCGCCTCTTTTTTCCACACACACACACACACACACACACACACACACACACACACACACACACACACACACACACACACACACA
>JAOSLM010000043.1:3437608-3449301 GCA_025629765.1 Eleginus gracilis | reverse complement strand
ATCTCAGCCACAACCAGCATCTCAGCCACAACCAGCATCTCAGCCACAACCAGCATCTCAGCCACAACCAGCATCTCTGCCACAACCAGCATCTCGGCCACAACCAGCATCTCAGCCACAACCAGCATCTCTGCCACAACTAGCATCTCGGCCACAACCAGCAGGATCTCAACCACCACAGTCACAGTCACAAAACCTAATTTATAACCCAAGTCAGGAAAACATGGCTTCCCAGCAGGTTCCTCCGGTTCCTCTTGCTGTGAACCTTCACTCTCAAGTATTCCAACGGCAACCAGCGGTGACGGGGGAAGAGAGGTTCCAGCCAGGCCGGGAACCCGGTCACACGGGTGTGGACACGCCCATCTCCGAGTTCTTCTCCGAGTCCCTGGAGACGTTGGCGCAGGCCCCGGCGGGTTCGGTCTCCAAAGACATTGACGACATCCTGAAACAAGTGATCGAAGATGAGATGAACAAGGCGGTCACCGAGGTAAGACATTTGTTTTCATGTTCATCCTTAAGCCTTAAACCTACTTATTTTTCATGTGCTTATGTCTTAGCCCCGCCCTAAAACTCAGTTCGCCATCTGAGGTTACTTACAATACCATAATTTTATATTTCGCCCCCCCCCCCCCCCATCCGATTTACCACCAAGACGGTATATTCTAGCTACCCCGAGTTGTCGGATATCGTTCAACTGGACGGTCCTCTTGACAACTCGGATATCGAGGCGGAAGATGAAGTTGCGCTGGAAGATAATGATTTCTTGGGCATGATCAACGCCGAGGCACTGAAGGACGGCAGCAGCGACGGGGACAGTGCCTCTTCCAGCAGTGATGGTGACGCAGTGGATGAGCTCACTGATATCGTTGAAGAGGTACGGATGGACTGGTGTTAACTGACTGCTTGTTTCCCCCCCGATGGTTTCGATAGGCTTTTTCTTTTTTTTTTTCTTTTTGATGTACCACATATCTAATGGCACTTCAGGAGATCGTACAATAGTGTGGTACCTGTTTCAGCCCTTTAAATTCAACTTGAATATCAGCCTTTGTACCGTATCTGAGTAAAAAGAAAATAGGATCTGGATCATACAAAATGTATTTGAATATGATGGGTGCAAACCTTTTTTGAAACTTCACTAGGATCCTTTGAATTCGGGAGACGACGTGCATGAGCAGGACATCCCTGACCTCTTTGACACAGACAATGTGATTGTGTGCCAGTATGACAAGGTACTTGGCCCGTTCACCACTTTCACATTCACATTCGCCCTTGTGCGCTTTCACTGCTATAACTTTGGTTGCTGTTTACTCTGACAGATTCACCGCAGCAAGAACCGCTGGAAGTTCCATCTGAAGGACGCGGTGATGTCCTACGGAGGCAGGGACTATGTTTTCTCTAAGGCAGTCGGAGAGGCAGAGTGGTGATTGCTTTAGTGTCTGGTTTCAGGGACTGAAGAACCAAGCACTGATCACGACCCTAACGAGTCCACCTTTTTATTTAGTTTTTTTTCTGCCTTTCTTGCATTGCAAAGATAATTTATTGTCTGTGTATATATGTATTTAGTTATTGAGGTGTATTCTTTGTTGTTGGATGTATTCTTTATTATCGCGTTGCATATGCCTCCATAACAATGACGCTGAATGAAAAATACTACTGTTTTCAAACAAGGCACATTAAATATGTTGTACAAAACCAATTAACGCCGTTGCTTTCTCTGGAATCCTATACAAAACATTACACACTGAACAGAAGGGTCCTAAATACTGAACTCAAGGCATGGTTGCCTGGCTCCTTTGCTTGCTGATTATTAATTGATCACATTTCTGTTCTTGGATGGCATGTTTACTGTAAAACTCAAATCAACACATGCAAAAATTCTAACTTTTACTTTTAGTCCGTAACACAAAAACTAGACTGCTAACTAAATTCAACTCCATCAATTGAACCTAAATAAAAAGTGAGACCTATCGAATAATTTTTCAAATTCAAAATTGTGTGTCTTCAGTACATTCATTCATATTAAACTGGACAGAACTAGTGTGTGAAACAGTTGGTGCTGTCTACATTCATGGGATATTTCCTGAGTAACCCTCTGGAATCAGTAACCTTTGACTCACAAGTCCGTCTCTAAACGCTCTGGCGAGATCTCTAAGGATCCAGTAAGGATCCAGTACCCCGTCTCTTGATGTCATCGCTGTTCTGCAGAATGTCTGAAGGAACTCTGTCTACCAAATGCACAGTGTAACGATATACAGTATTGACAGATCTATAATTAAACCAGAGACGACCCAGAACCACATGATTTCACACTATGCTCTTGTGTTGACCTAAGAAACTGTCCCCGTCGTTGCAGCCCATTTCATCTGTATTCGTCTCTTGAATTATGGCGCTTAATTCCCTTTTTGGTGGGCTGTTCAAGTGCTATGACCTGTCTGTCAACATCTTTGTAGATACATAAGGTGCTTATCGTCTTGAACGAAGCACAACAAAAAGGTTTTTTTATTGATGTTTTCAGCAAATAGCCTTTCCGGGCCGGGACAATTTTTGACCAATCGAGATAATGAACAAGTAATGTTAGTCTGTGATCATGTGGCTCCTTTATTGAGTAAGCAACCCTGCATTTTGATGCGATAGGCATAGAAGTTAAACAAGGGGGGTTTGACGCCTGACAGTTTGCTGTTGGCAATGATCGTATGTACGGGCTGCTTCTTGTTCCTGAAGATCCCAGGCTTGGTCTGGCAGTAGTCCCTGCGCTGCAGGAACCTCCAGACGTCTCTGCGGAATGCCCTGGTGAAGATGGTGTACAGGAAGGGGTTGCACAGGGAGTTGATTGGGTAGAACAGGATGAGCAGGATCTTGGAGTGGGACACCGTGATCAGGGGCATACGCAGGGCTGCCGAAATGGCAAAGAAAGAGATGGGTGCCATGCAGAGGAAGTCGGTGAAGATGAGCACAGCCATGCGCTTTGCGATCTTGGTGTCTCCGTGGTGTGTCGGGAGCTCGGGGTTGCGGACGCTAAGGTAAATGCAGACGTAGCAGAGGCAGACCAGCGCGAAGGCCACGACCTTGAGGATCAGCAGAGCCATGACATAGAACTGGGAGCCTCGCGTCTCGATGTCCATGGGCAGGCAGATGCTGACTTTGCTGTAGCTGCTGACCCCCACAAGAGGGAGCAGAGCCACCAATAGAGAGAAGCCCCAGCCTGCGGCCATTATGAACGACACGTGACGTAGCCTGAGCCTCTTGTGCAGGTGCATGGCGTTGGTGATGGTGTGCCAACGTTCAAGGCTGATCACCGTCAGTGTGTAGACCGACAGTTCACTGGCAAACATCGTCAAGAATCCCGCAACGCTGCAGCCCGCACCGGTCTGCCAGTCAACGGCGTGGTTATAGTACTGAGGGCTAGAGTAGGAATCCATGGCCGCAATCAGAAACAGGTAGAGCCCCATACAGAGGTCGGCGAATGCCAGGTTACAGATTAGAAATCGGGAAATGGTCAATTTCTGGTGGCTAACCAGGAGGATAACCAACACGCCCAGATTGCCGGCCACTGCGCAGAGTGTTATGACCCAGGTTATAGAGCTGAGGAAGGAGTAGCCCAGCAAGTCCTCGCAGGGGTTGAAGGCATCAGGCTTTGGGGTGCACTTGATGAAGGAACTGTTCAGGCAGTCCAGTTCCATGTCCGGATACTGGAAGGTGATGTAATCGATTCCGTACAAACCATCGTCTGTGGGTTCCCTATGGAGTGAACAGGGTTGAAATAATTGTACAATCTGTGACGCTGGTGAAAAGCTAGACGGAAAAAAATGAATATGGCATTGTGTGTTTGCAACAACAAAACATGTCCTTACATGTCCACCTCGCTGACATCACAGAGCCTTGTGAGGTTCTTTAATGCACTTTTCCTTTTGATGTAAACGTTTGGGAGACAACATAGTTACAGCAGGGTTTTATTGTTGTTTGTGATGACGTGAAATGAGGAGAAGATTGTGTTGACTGCTGTGGTTCGCGTTCGGCTACCTCTGTTTCCTTTGGAAGGCACAACAGTGGCTGGGGTACGTCAGGTTGGCCTCCCGCAGTTCAGTGAAGCTTGCTAGTGGGGGCAGGACCTTCAGAGTGTACGCAGACACGGCTGTCAGGAACCTAACCTGAGTCAACCCTTCAGCGGGGAATGAACTCAGAGCTGTGGAGGAAATATCCCTGCCGAAGGAACCAAGAGAAATGTATAAACAAGCATTAGGCTTAGAGGGCTAAGTAGCTGTTTTCCAAGATATTGACATTAAAACAAAAGCCAAAGGCCTGTCTAGCTCGTGAAGACTCTGTTTGATGTGTATGTTATGCAGGTTTGCGGTCCATTACCCAGTTTGTATTCTGTATTCTGTGTTAATTGCACCGTTCATCATGTTAATGTCCACATTCAATTGAAAAACGAATTGATGATGACCAGATTTTCAATAGAATCATCGCTGAAGCATGATATGGCTCGATAGCAGTTATATTTTGAGTGAGTTTAGAGTTTTTTTTAGAAGTGCCTATTTTGTCCAATAGGGGGCAGTAAAGGCAGATACACACGTACAGGCAACTGCATTATCTGCCACTGGCACTTACAGCTAGCCTGGCTCCGCCCGCCTAAGTACTTCCGCTCAATTTTAACATACCGCAGACCCAGTAGGTTTTCTCCGTCCAAATTTTCTGCGTCCAATCAGCGAACAGAGGGAGTGGCTGAGAACAATGACTTTAAAGCCAGCTCTCGTTGACGGACATCTTCACGCACGGTGTTTGGCAACGTGATTCCCGGCCAAACTTTAGCGATTGGTTATGGCAGATCCAGAGTGGCACTGGGCAGATCCAATCGTATTTAAACTTCAACAGACACACGCCTTCAAGTGAGTTAACGTTTGTCAATTTAATGGGTTCAGACTCTCTGTGCAAATGAAATGAGAGTCTGGTAGGACCAGGCTAACTTACAGCACCAATGGTCCCAAAGCACCATCAAAGGCATCTTCATGGATATGGTAGAGATGTTTGTTGTCTCTTAAATTTCTGGAAGACACATTTAATTACACAGGGTAACTTGAAAAGTTGAATTTGTAGGCCATTGAAAGATACATCTGTGCTATTTTCTGGATTTTCTTTTCTCTGATTACAGAAAACCCTCACACGGATCAACATCATTAATCATAACAATAAATTGAAAGATCTCACACAACTAATATTTTAGTACTTACAGGCTGTTTATCTTGGTTCCATTGAAGGCATGAGAATGAATTTCTTTGAAACCATTTCTGTACAGGTTCCTGTCAGGGACATTTCATAAATATTACCAGTCAAATGGATATATCCCAGATGGATGTTTCACATACGGTTCACAAGCTTCTGCATTCAATTATACATGTGCACTGAGACCTTCCAAAACCATTCCTTATAAATTATGTCCAACAGTTGCTCCTATATTAACCATGGTGGCCATGAAACATTTATATGGCACTCGTACTCACATGAAGATATAGTCCTCTGCAAAACCGTTGAAAGAGTTGGCCGGGATAGAGTCAATCTTTGTGTTATCCACCATTTCTCTGGAAACGAAAAAAGGAGAAAGTCTCAGGAACACCTTCATTAGGAAATATCCAGAGTTACGATTAGGTGAGGGAATTATTATTATCCATCAGATCAACAGTGGAGACAGTTGCTTCATCCCTGTGTGAGACAGCGCTGAGAATTGTGCGTTGGCGGTGTGAAGATTTGATAATAGTAACTCTCGGGCTTCGAGTTGACAGCCTTGGCCTCACACAAGCATGTGTTTGACGTGCATGACAAGATGATATAGGGACACAAAAGGACACAGTACCAGCCTCCTCTTCAACCACCCAACTCAACCCCCCTATGCAGCTATAATACGCATCCACTTACATGATGAAGTTGGACATGAGGGAGGAGACTGAGGCGAAGTCGGGGAAGTGCACCATGCCTGTATTGAGGATGCTCCTTTAAGAAAGAAGTGGATTAGACCAAAACATAAAGGTTTCCGCGTTTTTTCCATGGTTAAAGCACTACATTATTGTGACCTTTCGTTTATTAAAGAAACTTAATTGACTCAACTACAAGTAAGCGTGCTGTCATTTTGTCTCTATTGTTTATATTTAGTAGCATAATAGCTTCACAACTCCCTAATGGAAACAGTGTGGTGATTCGATTAGCCTGAAATCAAAACATAGAATATAGAAGGCCAGGAGAGAATAAAATAACCCATACTGTTTACGAAATTAAATCCTTACAAGTACTCGAGTCTTGGAAGGTCAGTGAACGCTCCTTTCTCAATATATCTCAGACTGATGATGTTCTGCAACGAGCTGCAGGAGGAAATAAACGACCAAAGAACACGCGCGACTCATTAGTTAAGGCTTGAATAAGAACGCTGTGTGCTTGTATAAGTGTGTGCGTGTGTATGTGCCTGTGAGTGCGTGTATGTGCGTGCGTGCGTGTGCGTGTGCACGTGTGTGTGTGTGTGTAGTGGAGGCTTACATTTCAGACAAGCAGTGCAGGGAGAGGAATGCATGGTGCTTGATCTTTGTGACGCTGACACTTTGAGAGATTTCACTGTAAAAATAGACCTTGACTTTGTTAATACTTTCAACAGGAGAAGTTAAAAGTCCTTATGATATTTTCAATTGATTCACTTCATTTCGCAGACAGAGATTTTCAATAGCTTCCTGGTTTACAGCTCATTATATAAAAGTGTATATACAATTTTTTATATACATTTTAGGTGACAATCCTCTCTTTTCAATTTGATAATGCAGTTTTCTGTTTTATTTGATTATATCCCCCCCTATCCTAAATTGTACAACACATTGCATTGTAATTACAACTGATAGGGGCTCCTATGGCCTTCTTAAGATTCAGCTTTTAGACATGCTGTGCCAAGATTCTCCACATTAGTATCAGTGGTGGTTTAATTTGAGTCTCAGTAACATGAGATTGGTGCAATGGGGTTAGAATGACACTCATTCAGAATCAAATCATAAGTATTTTTCAGGTGACTTTGACAGCGACCATGCATTTTTCCAAAACTAGTATATGAAGCAATATACATGGAACCAACAGCATTTATCCAACGTGCCAACATTGTAGTTGCACATTAATCAAGCAACTATTCAACAAACTAGCAGGTCAACCAACAAACTAGGCTACCATGGTTAGATTATATTAAACATATTCATAAAAACAGTGAATGGACCCTGAGTGAGCTTCTTCCAGGTAAGAATAAATAAAATAGATATATATTGTTTTATTATATCAAATACATATGTGTTTAAATACAATATCTCAATTGTATTGTTTATATTTACCTATGATGTAGATACAAAATCCATCGGTTTATTCAAACAATTCCTGCCTATAGATCTGCTGATTGATGCCTATGTAATGGTGATCCATTTATATTCAACATGCATCTTTCCAACTTACACATACATTGGTGAATTGACTGCGAAAATTAAATTTGATTAATAATTACAAGATACATACAAAACGATATCTTCTTTTATTTTAAGTTGGCTATGAATTTGGTAGTTTGTTCATCCTGAAATTATGTTTAAAAGCAGTAGCAGTAAAAATGTAATCGACTACCATGGATGGTTTGAAGTTGCATATGAGTAATATTTCAATTATTAAACGTGGGCCTATTGCCGAATCAATGTTATATATCTCTTCCTCTGGCAGAGTATTGATACATGCATGAGGGCAACTCACATTCTGGTCACGTTGATGTCTTTGAATGCATGTCGTGGAACTATTTTCACGGACAAATGGCTGAGTCTTCTACAAGGTAACAGACAATGTGCACGGTTAGACACGATGACTAGAAAATGTCAATATATATGTATAAATAATTTATAAATGTATTTATGAATAAATAAATGAATAAAATACAAATACAAATCGGCTACTTACAATGGCCGAAAGGAAAGCCCAATTTCATGGATGCCCTGGGTTTCTCTGTTGCATTGAAACGTATCCACCTTACAGCGACAGATCGCAGGACAGATGTAGGTCAGGCCGAAGCAGGTGTTCACCATACAGGACAGCGCGAAAAGTAGCCATAGTGACCCCTGTGGAGCCATATGTGTCCTCCTTTCTCCCTCAACCAAGTGGCCTCTACCCAACCACACGGTGTCCTTAAAAGAGATCTAGGTCTTCCCGATAGATAATGACTTTGTGTCTTCAAATGGCAAACTCCGGGAAGAGATTGAACCAATGTGTCTGTTCACCTGCGACTCGATTACGACTCCTCACATGCACGACGTCACTCACACACACAAAGACAAGCAGAAGTGAGCGCCGTCACTTGTGCTTTGTGCAGCAGACCAATGTGTCGAGTAAACGCCCCATCAAGTTCATCAAGACGTGCGCGCCCAGCAGGCAAATCAATGCAAAACAAACAAAATACAAAACAATAGGCGGCCAGCTCTCTGCATATGCCTGCAGTTTAGGACAGTAGACCAAATACTTGAGCAAAAACATTTTCATGGTGAGCTTGGCATCTAGATACTGACAGTTAAAAGATAGGCTTCACAGGTCTTATGGTGCCATGCATGCCTATGCAGGAATATAGCAGCTGTTTCTGAGCCATTTCAAAATAAAAGATTTGTTACCA
Organism: Eleginus gracilis; assembly: GCA_025629765.1. NCBI lineage: Eukaryota > Metazoa > Chordata > Actinopteri > Gadiformes > Gadidae > Eleginus > Eleginus gracilis. The sequence continues at coordinate 3,440,645 of JAOSLM010000043.1, read as the reverse complement.
ATTCAATTGTGTGTTTAATTGTTCTGGATACAAACTAAATCCAAACTAATACTGATTACAAATGTAACTAAAGGGGAGAGATTGTCTATGTGGTAAGGGCGGTTGACTCCCAGCTGAAAGGTCCTGGGTTTGATTCCCATTGTCTCCTCCAACAACCCCTTTCATTAATGATATGCATGTGTTGAAAAATAAGTCTGAATTGAAATCAAACGTGGAGTCCTAACAAACCATGTTTTCTGTTTTATGTAAACTACCTTTAACAAGAAAGGTGTATACGTTTTTTATTTTAGCAACTGATCAGTTGCTAAATAATATAATGATATTGATATATATGAATGTGTTGTTCAATATAAAATTAAATAAATGTATACCAGTAATGTCTCACCCAACAAAATTGTACAGGAAAGATAATGTCACCATATCTGACAACTCCTAAAACACTACGGCCTCTATGAACATACATTAGTATTTCACTATATACTGGCTGTGGTTTTTCAATAGATAAGCCATTTCGAGGAACCAACTTCGGCAATCATCTCATCATCCCAAAACCGTCATTTTACGACAACTCGTAAAATGATCCTTGCCCTTTCCAGACCCAACAGCCTTCCTGATTCGGTGACCCTGACCTGCTGTCTCCTTTATAGCATGGCACAACTTTTTGGAATTTAAGTTCACCAGTTTCATGCGGCTTCCCTACTAAGTAAATTATTTTACGTTTAAAATAATTTTGCAGGGCTACACTATTTTGTACACTGTACTCACTAATATGTGTCTGGAATCCAGATACATCAAATGTATTTGGTTCGGGATTGCTCAAGGAGGTAGAGTGGGTTGACTGGTAACCAGAAGGTTGCTAGTTTGATCCCTGGCACCTCTGAGCTTAGTGTCGATGTGTCCCTGAGCAAAACACCTTACCCTAACTGATCCCGATGAGCTGGCTGTTACCTTGCATGGTTGACTCTGCCTGCGGTAGGCAATTATTTTTTAAGCGCTTTGAGTGGCCACTGGTTCTAAAAGCGCTTTATAAATGCAGTCCATTTACCTTTGACGTTTCTAGGATATAAGGTTATGGATTCAGGTGCATATTTACTTCTAGACAAGGTTAAAATAATCATCAGAAGTCTTAAATGGCTGGTATTGTATCCAAAATAGGGCAGCGGTCTATTATGGAACTAGTTCAGTTGGATTGCTTCTTTCACAAAAGTAGTAGTGCATGGCTAAAAATAAGCCCTGCATTGTAGACCGCAGGACGACGAGCCTTTTGAGCACGCCATCACCGGGCGCCTCTTTTCCACCGCTGTGATTGTTAGAGGTCCTTCCTGGTTGGATGGGTTTTCTTACCTCTGACTGCTGGTTGGCTGTTGGCCTGCAGGCGTCCCGCTGGTGGTCACAGGTCAGAGCTGTGGCTCAGGGAGAGTACACAGGAGGACACACACACACAGGACACACACAGGACACACACAGGACACACAACCATACAACCATACAACGTTACGACGTTACAACGTTACAACTATACACTGACTCAATAACACAAAGACGCAAATACTATAAAAGACATAACGAAACTATACCACAAAGACAAAATCGACACTTTACAATGACATAACGACACAATAATACAAATATACGAAGACGCACAACTATGCAACTACACAATATGATGGAAAAGAACAACGACGCAACAACACTGCACAAGAAAGCGATGTGACACAAATCGTCTGAACACAAGCCAACACAAACGTAACTGCATTTATGTATCGCTTTTCTGACCATTGGCCACCCAAAGTGCTTTACAAAATTGCCTCACATTCACCCATTCACGCACAACGGTGACACATGATTACGGAAGCCAATGCATCCCAACTCGACATGACACAAAGTCTCTGCATGTATGTTTATGTGAATTTGTGAAGACTTTACAACAACATTCAGTCATTAGTCATTTATAAGCCTATAGTTTAAGACAAACTAATCACTAACAAAACATTAACACACGTTTGCGGACGTTTGCCTTTTTTACCACAAGGTGTGATCTTGATCGGCCATTACAAGCCATCTCAACATCTACCCTCTAGTGACATCACAAGTGGGAGTGTCCCCCTAGATGTATGATGGATAGATCAGCCTACCAGTTGGGACAGTCCACTGGATAGAATGGTCTGCTGGGCACTTACTATTCGCCTACAAATGTGTATACATCTTCTGTTAACGATGACCTCATCATTCACTAAAGGCTTATAGATGAGATATGACTGAGCGTGATCATGGAGTGAGATTCTCTCAACAACCATTCATCTGATCGACCTCATACTTGGCGGGTGAATTGCTGGGGACCCAAGGAAGTGTCAAGTGTGAGGTTGTTTGGATGAGCGATTCTCGAGAAAGCTGCAAGCAGCAGTCTCTGAGGCCGGTCCCTCTACACGTACATTTTGACCCGGCCATGCACTCCTTCATGTCACCATGTCTTTGTTAAAGTTGTGTTGGACTTTCTCTTTCAAATATTTGTATTTGAGTGAGAGTAGTATTATTAGTATTAGTAATACAACATCATGACATTTCGCTTCATTATAATGATAAGTCATTGTAAGACATTGCAGTACTGTGATAGAAAGGATTTTGAACTGCTCATGTTCCTCAAGCCAGGCTTTCCGATCAAGGGTAGTGCCTCCTATCAACAGCCACTATATGATGGCCTAGGGAAGTCAACCAAGAGAGAACAGCATGACTCACACACGCACGCATGCACGCACAAACGCACACAGACACACACACACTTATATGCATGACGCACACACACACTGATACACAGACACACACACAAACACACACACTACATTAATGTTGTTTAAATGTGTTTGAGGTTTTACATATTTCATGTTTTTGGACGCTCTCGCTCTGTTGCTTGAGTAGGAGATAAACAACCTTCCGACAAACAGGGGAGTCATTATGAATTATCATGCAAAATTTATGCAGTCTTGTTTTTAATAGCAAATAACCTTGCGGCTATCCGGGACCCTGCCTGCCTCCGCCC
>JAOSLM010000043.1:2162220-2173538 GCA_025629765.1 Eleginus gracilis | reverse complement strand
GAGAGAGAGAGAGACAGAGACAGAGAGAGAGAGAGACAGAGACAGAGACAGAGAGAGAGAGAGAGAGAGAGAGAGAGGGGAATGACATCTGAATTGATTTAAACTTGAGAGACCATTTTCCGTTTAGTATGAATTAGAGTGTCACAATACAAAAGCATACGTCAAAAAAGACCAGAACCGTTCCGGAGAAAGTACCCAGTGGCTTTTTTTTCACACCTGTTATTGTAGATGTTCAACTTTTGTATTCTTCAAGTGAAGTTTGGGGTGTTGTCCAAAGAACATTGTTAACACAAACAGCGCCACATACAAACAAAATGTACAATTATGTTTACGTCCTCAAAAAATAATTGAGGTTAGCAGTTTAGCAACCACAATTGAAGTATTTATAGTTGCATAACGTCCAGGGAAACTGTTGATAAATCAAATTTGTAAACATTGGGGGGGATATGGGAAATTGGATGCTGCATAGAAAAGGGAAAGCGTTGATAAGATAAACAAATGGACGGAATTGATCGGGAATAAAAAAATGAATGCTTCATTAAGTACACTGATTTGCATTATGCAGGCGTTCAGCAACAATGCATAAATTAAGACATGGCGGCCATATTTCTGTCAAATTAAAATGACCACGGCGAGCAATGTGGTCGTGCTGAGCATCAGCTTACAATCGCATGCTCCTACGACCCTCTTCCTGTCCTCCTCCACTCATTGATCTCAGTGGGAACAGTGGGAGAGAACGCACATCAAGCCCATGCACAACAAACAGGCCATCGGCGAATACAAGCCCGGTCCCACACAACATGCCTCCATTCTCGCTATTTATGCCCTACATCACTACTATAAGGAGATGGGAAATAGATGGTCGTAGTTGACGCAAAGAAAAAAAAACTCGACATCTTCCTCACTCCCACCCTCATTTTTAACCAAGTCGAACCGAGTGTGTGATGTCAATGTGCCAACTTCATTACCACTGCAATGGCTCTCCGCTTGGCTACAGGAAGGGCCCCTTAATAACATTGGACAGTCCGACCCGCTTCTCCAGTACCCCTTCATATTGGACAGCTTTACTTTTGTGGCTGCACATCGGGGAGGAAAAAGTGATTTAGTTGTACCTGCCGGTGGTATATATAAATATATGAGTGAGTGTTAGACACTTAGACACACACACACACACACACACACACACACACGAGCAAGCGAGCGAGCGAGCGAGAGAGAAATAGAGTGGAAGCTCCCCATCAATAGTTGGGGTGAAGGAGTGATGAAATGGTATTTTATGGTTTTCCCCCTCGAGCTGTGTCTTAGCCAGGAGAATGTAAGCAAACCCTGGCAGGAAACAAGCCCATTGGGGAGGAAATGATACGAGTCTCATATAAAAAAATATATTAAAATAACGGAGCAATGCAATAACACGTGGGGGTCGGGGGTCATGTTCAGTTTGGTTATTGCAAACCCATGTGCAGCAGTGTCCTCACGGTATGGGAAAACGTTTTGGGGTATAGCATCGACTAAATGGTAAATGTGATATCATGATTTCTGTTACACGAATTGACAAACTTTTATACCTCATCTGCCTATGCATTGCTACTGTGTGTACATTTTTTTAGGAACATATTTAATGTCATCCCTCTTAGAGCATGACTGCAATTTATGGCAATGTGAAAAAATGTGAATGGGTGTTAATACTTTCTGAATGCACACTGCATATCCAGATAAGGGCAGAGAATATCCAGTTATATATGTTGTGCACCCTTAAAAATGACTTTCATTCACAACAAGGGAGTTTCAAGCTGTGTAATCACTGGCACAGATAAGGCCGTCCTTGGTGGCCAGTCAAACTCATTTGTTTCCTGGCCAAAAAGAACCCTCAGAGAAACCTTTGAAGGCAAGGAACAAAGTGTTTTTAAAATGCTGATTGGTTGGAAACACCAGCTCTCTTATTAGCATAACCATTTTTTTTCCATTTTCCTAACAAAACATTGGTGGCTCGCTTCCAGATATTATCACTATGGCCAATGCAACAATTTACATAAAACATTGCAGACCTATTTGAAATCATATCAAAGTTACACGCAGTGAAAAAGAAAACCGTGAAATGTCAAAATGTAATGCATATCACATGGACATATAGTGAATCCATTCACAATGTACTTTCAATGTCCATTTAACACAATGACAGGTTCCAAGATTGAGCACATTAAGCACGCGTTTACAAAAAGTGCTTTGCTGTTCAAGCATTATCAGTTGTCCAATTTCTACAAGGTTTCTGACAGGGTCATGCTCAAAAGGTGCTATTTTTAATCGACTTTACATAAAAGGTTTTGTGGGGTTTCTTTTCACACAAGTCATGTGTTCAATGTTGAGAGGTGAAGGAGGGGAGTGTCCGTGCCACGCTTGATTGACATCAGCCTAGCCACACCTCCTTCAAATAATGTTGCATTGTAATCTTCCTTGACCGCTTGTTTGGCCTCTAATACTATTTGTCTATCGTATTTTGAGCTCATTAAATTATACCATTCTTTAAATGGTACGTGGAAGTGAAAAGGATTTGTTGGATCCATTAGGCGGGACAACTACCCTGATTAGTTCATCGTTCATTGATTTGCAGCCGAAGCAAAAGCCCAGAATGCATGAGCCTTGCCGACGTTTGACAAATCCAGATAAAAATCCCGCCCAGATTTCATGTATTTTTAATCCCGTTGTGATTGAACCTTTTCTTTACCCGAAAGCCCACAAAGACGGGAGGCAACGGTTTGTGTACTGAAGACGATTAACTTAGACTTGTTTAAATACTTGATGACATGGTTAATGACAGATGGGCGTAGTGGACGAGATACACAGATGTACACCTTACACCCAGACGACCAACGCTCCCAGATTTCCGTATGCCCCACTCAAAAATGTGCAACGAAACATAAGAATATAGTTTTGTGACAGAGCTTTCCCCCCGAGCAATTTCTTGAAACAAATACCGGGTCGGGAACAAACGCTGCGGCACACGGAAAACAAACGTTGCCGAACGCGTAGGGGTTGAACGGGGCAGCGCGCAATGTGTGCGCGAGCGAGTGGGTGGTAGAGCGAGTGAGAACCAGCGAGCCGCAGAGGGTGACGGTGAATGCGAGTGGAGCGGAGGGGAAAAAGGTTAGCGGTTATGTTTTCAATCTGGCAACGTTTGCAGGCCATCAGTAAAGTGACGGGTAGATCTCAGCAGACTGCCACCTCTAGTAATAGGCCGTGGCTCGTAAAAGCCGCGATGTAGGGCATAGGACTACGGACCAGGCTACAAACATGGTCATGGGCCACATGGACTGTTCTCTGTCAATCATTTCAGACCGTTTACCTCAAGTCGCAGTACCATTGCCTAGATTTTGTGGTACTTACATGGGTGTCCATTTGCAGCCATTTCTGCATAGCGTATACGTTTATTTTAGGATTATATGTCAACCACTCCCTGTACGACGATTTGTGTGATATTTTTTATTTGGAACAATGTTGTTGGAATATTTACATTTATGTCCGTTTTTCCAAACCTTTATATGCTTTGCGGGGTTTTTTATTTGATTATACACATACTACAATAGACCAGACACAACACTGGTCTACATGATGTATTATGAAGTATTATTGTGTGTTCACTGAAGTCGTTTTAAGCATTCAGGAATTAAGTCAATTTTATTCATGACAGTTATTAAGGAAAACAATATATGATTGTTCGGCATAAGAAGATAAAACATTCTAGTGAAAGGACAACAGCAAACAATTAAAAGTTTTTGTTCTCCCGCCTCATTTCCTTTGCTTGCATGTTTCAAGAAACAGAATAAAGCTCAAAATCCATCAGATGGAACTCAACCAACGACTGGGCTAACAATGCTAAAGGCACTGTGAAACCCAATAGCAGCTATGCCTGTCGGTCGTACTCCAACTCAATATGATGACACATCCGTGCAAAACCAAACAAAAACTGCAAGAGAGAACCAATCCTAACAAGCACTATCCTTCAGGCCTTCTTTTGGATGCCATAACATGTTTTGGAGAAAGGTTGTTGTCCTGCATTTCAACAAGCAAGCCGTTCAGAGCACCCATTCGGCAGAGGGAAAGCGTTGCTTTTACTTTTGTCTGCCTCTGTGGACACGTTTTACCGCAACAAAGCTGAAACTAAAAACTTGTATCGCTATTATTTCTGTGTTGCTCTTCGGGGACCTTCGGGAGACTTTTAGTAATCGTCAAAAGGATTGTTATTCACTTTTAAATGGGAAAAATTGCTCGCAACCGTGGCTGTGAGCAAGCCCACTAATGTATTGATCACTGGGAGAAGGTGGATGGGGGAATGGAAAACATATCCAAGGGCTGAAATGGATGTGACAAACTTTAAAGGCCTTCAAATGATGGGCGAAAGCACCACACTATAACACGAGCGAGTGAATCAGCATATTCGCCTTCCACAGGCAGCCTCGATGCAATTTTCCTACGTTCACTTTAAGTGCTCTGACCTGCGTCCAATTTGCACCATGAGCGGTATATGCCATCCCACCAACACAAGTGTGAAAAATACATTACCGTCTGGCTTGTGTATTTGGACACAAATTGCTCGATAAAGAAATTGCTTTACATTACATCACATCACAGCTCCCCACAGTGTTCTGACGTTCCAATAACGAGGGGGTTTGAGAGGCTTCTGCCAAACGTCAATACGAGGCGTACCGTTCAGCCCCTTCCCTGTACGTCGTCAGGCCACTTACCGCCAGCGCTTTGGACAGCTGTGTGCGGAAGTCGTTGAGCACGGTGATGACGATGTCCTGGTTGGGGATGTATACGTAGCCCGCCTTCAGGTAGACCTTCCTGTTCCTCACCAGATCCAGGGCGTCTTGGAAAGGAACCTACAAGAACCGACCGATGAGAACAGTGAGCGTTTGAGAACAGGTAGAGGGGGGGGGGAAACAAATGGATGGAGCCAAGTGTCGCGATCATTTTAGTGTGTCGTTGTATGGATACACTGATGCCAAGTATCTATTAAAAATATGTGGAACATTTTACAATAATGCCTGGCATATTTGAGCATGTATACATTTTTTGTTGCAAATACCTCGGTCAGTGTTAAAAGCACTAATTGAAGGATGCCTTAGACATAAGGGTTGGCTGAATAAATGTAATGTAAATGTGTATAGAATCTTTTTGGTACTAGAAAGAATTTATTTTTGGTGAGGTCAGGGGAGCTGGTTTTGTGGAAAGCACAACACTTGAATTCCAACAAGAAAATAAAGCACTGAATAAGGTTCAAGACTTTTATTAGGAGCTTTGCCAAAGTAATACAAAAGCCGAGATGGCCTGCAGAACACCTGCTTTTCGAGTTTCGGCAAACAGTTTTTATATTGTCGCTTCTCTGATTCCTCCCATAAGCTCCAAACCAGGGTTGTTATCAAACAATGCCTTAAATGGCTTCACCGCCAACCAACCAACTGTCAACATTGGATGACTATCTAAGAGTAAAGAGTCTCTTCAGAAGAGTGTATTTTCCGATGCTTATCTCATTCCTATCACATACAAGCCAAGATAATAATTATAATCGAATAAAACAAGTAAAAATCCCACACGGGTCATAACAAAGATGGAGAAACCAGAGAAAGAAATTAGGAAATGTGCCGTCCACATATAAATCTAAAGTCTGGACTTATTTTGGAATAAATGGTGATAGAAAATGCTATATTATACGATTTTCAGTTAATGACAAGGTCCTGCTCAAACCTCATTGGGACCCATTGATCGTAATACACGTCAAATTATGAGGTCCTCTGCAAAACACAGCCCCAAGTAGACTGCTTACAAAGTTACATCTATCCAGCAGCGAGGAAAAGTAAAATAAATAATGGAAAACCTTAATTAAATGTCTATATGTATTATTCAAGCTCTTCAGCTGATTCGTCAAGGTTGTCCAGGAAGATATTGAAATTGCTCCATCACTGAAGGGTAACTTCAGTGATTCAAAAGCTCTCTAAATGAGGGACTTAGTAGACGATTGTTTTAATGTCTCAGCACTTCATGCAGAGATTTCACATGAATCCATATTCACACCAAAGCAGGAGGAGAATGTGGCAAAAAAGGTTATCTATAAGAGTTTAGCTGTAATAAATGGGTCAGAATAAAATATGAACCAGTCCCAGTTTGATTAAATTTTTAATTCTAAGCAGAAAGGACATTGGGTAATTCTTATAAATGCAAAGCCCCAGCTTTCAATTAATACTGCAACGGCGCCAACTTTGCATTTCATGGTATGGACTGGCTGTGACATGGGTTCTGAGGAAGATTGCTTTCACAACTCAGTGATCACATGCAGTGGATTATCTTGAATAAACTAAGCCCTTGTTCATAGTCACAAACAAAACGGTGGATGATCTTGGAAAGCAATGCTCCTAACAGAAAATGAAAGTTGGAATAGAAACGTCATGTTATTATATCCAAATTGACATGTCTACCTTGTTAGCTTATTTCCACAGTCAAATGATTCACCTATAGAACAAAACACGCCAACAGGCTTGTTTTTTATTCATGATCCATTCCCATAGCTCCTCTACAGCTCATTTTTTTAGCGTGAACATCTCAAATCCATAACAGCCATGTTTCCACCCCATAAATAAACACAACGTCTGCAACGGGCGAGCACACAGCGGACAGCTCGGGCTGTCACTTTAAACCAAACCAATCAAATCCAGTACGGATCCCAAACCAGCTACGTGACACATTACAGAAGCGAGATACGCTATGAATGTCGTGTTTAATGCTGTATTTTTGTAAATCTCGAGGCAGAGAGCATTTAAGGAAACAGGATGACTCACTTTGTAATACTCCTGAGTCTCCACTTTGCAGCCACTGACAGCGTAGCTGGAGTGGATCAGTTGATCAGATAAGGCCTTTTTCTCTTCCAGGCCAACCTGAAGAATGTTATTGACAGAAATAAACACAAGAGTACGTACGGATTAGTTACATACAAAAAGAAAAAATGGAACGGATTTCTTTGGCAATGTTGGAACATGAGCGCAATACAAGATGGTACAAGCGTGTATTATTCAAATTGGAAGGTGTAGAAAGAATGGATATGATTAATTAGGAGATAAATGCATTACATCAAATAAATGATCAAACTATGATATTAAACTACACCGAATGCCGGTATCCCAATACAATCCCTAACAATAAGAAACTCTACGTGCCCACCGTACAACCATTGGAGCACCATTTCACAATCTCAGGCTGTGGTCTTTTATAATTGCTGTTACTCAAAAGGCAGTAATAAACCCAAGCCTTTCGGCATGTTATCACTAATTCTGAGGCACAGGAAAAGGTCAGAGCAAAACAAAGGGTTTAGTTGAATTAGCTTGAATAATGAATGATGTTTTTTATTCTGCTAATAAAGGGATAAAGATAACATTTTAAGGGAAAATGCATAGGGGCAGAGGCACATAGCATAGTACCATGATCAACAGCGCCATCTAGTGGAATGTTTGAGATGTAGGCAAGATTGTTGCGCGGTTCTTTGAAACGTTTTATTGCCATATGATCTATTCCATGTGACATTCCAATTGGCCTGAAGGAACCCATGTAGTTTCATTCTGCTCTCTGGACCACTAACGCGTTTGGCCATGCTTAACAATACCATTATGGTAGTTCAGGTTGACATTGAACTACTAACATTGGATTTACACGAACACCATACCCCGAGAGATGCCGTCTCTATGATGATTACCGGTCCTGAATTCCCAGCCACACCCACTACATTTTTTAACAATTGAGCAAAGCAAGTCATTTATGGAGCCTCACAGCTAAATGTAGCATTTATAATACATTCTAAATCAGGCTTTGCACAGGCCTTACCGTCTCATAATGCAGGTTATTGTATTGCAAAAAGGAACTTTTGTGGGCTGGACTCAGGGAGTTGAAACGGTATCGGAAAAGGTCCACTTCTTGCTGAATGAACCACCTCCTGAGATCCTCCCTTTAGGTAAACATTGACAACATAAGAAAATACAACATAAAAGGTAAACCTGTTCTAAAACACATCTCAATAATAAATAAGGGGCATTCAAATAAGGCTGCATTGTGGAGGAGACCTACGTCTGGCAGTATGCGAGTCTGAGGATGAAGTGGGAAATGTGGTCTTTTCTTCGTTTCTCATACTCAGGAGACCCGACCTTGTCTTCCTCCTTCTGCCAAATCACAATCAAGATAAATAATGAGCCACATCACCTTCGATCAGAGCAACACCTATACAGGGGAAAAGACTGTCCAAATGGTTTGGCGTAAGCTTCAGCACAATACTTACAACTTCGGCTTTGTATGGAAAGTGTAGGTTTGAAAACTCCTTATCGAGCTTACTCTTGTAAGGGTCTGAGCCCTTCACATGACTCACTCCCAAGTTCTCAACCGTTTTCAACACTGGAATACAAACACATATAATTGTAATAATTAGGAACAATTTTGATGGCTTCTTCAGTTTATATTTAAGGAGGATCCTATGATACAACAATCACAAGAGTAACAAGTAAGTCTTACGTTTCAATCTATCCACAGCAAACGTCTCAAACTCTGTGAGCGATATGTTTTCAAGAGGGGGCTGTCCATAGAACTGCAGACAATGTCCATAGAGCTCTGTCTTTGGGTTGGCAATCAACCTCCTTGGTCTCACAGTAAACTGCATGGTTCCTAGTGGTGAGTCAACAAACAATTTACCATGACAAGTTCAGTGGGTTCACATCGGAAACAATATCGAAACCCTAGCCGAAAGCAATTACCCTATTCGTGGAAATACAATTATCTGATTGTATCAAATGGTGATAAACTCCCCAATATTGCACCTCTACGGACAGTTTTGGTCAAATACTTTGCATCAGCGTGCCTTTTACATAAAACAACGTTTGTCTTGTAGTAGTATCCTTCTGTGTGTTCCCAGGTAATTTAACGCTTCAGTCCAACTGTTTGACAAAGTTTGCTTATACAAGACAAACGCAGATTTTTGTGAAACCAAAGGTATGCCGCTACAAAGAGGATGGGTCGAAGCTGTCCGCAGAGGTGCAATAGTGTTGAGTGTATCATCAATAAATTAAATCAGATGAGAATTATAGTTTCATGATTAGGGCAGTGCTGGAAGTCAGACTCAACAGGTCGTAACATCCTCTTTAACTCGCTTGCGGGTAACTGAATCCCCATTGGTTGGGTGCTGATCTGTGTTACTTCCAAAAATGACTTCTGCACCAATTGTACTTCGCTGGTAGGCCAACAAACAGTTACTCTTTAGGTAGAAAGGATTACACTCGGGAGACAATATCGCATTTCGTTCAGATGAAGTCGCACATGCCATCAACATTCTCTCGTCTGCACTATGGGTTTAACTTTCTAACACAGCCTCGTACATATCCCATTTCATGTGTGACCCGGTTTCTCTGTAAATACTAGCCTGTTCTTAGAGGAAGATGGAGTATGTTTAAGCCTTTGATGGGCTGCTGTCCTATGTGGGTAGCAGAACCAAACACACGGCTGATCAGTCCAAACCTGCTAACCAAGCTAGCTACTGTCAACTTCTGGTAAAGCTTACGCCGTTGAGGCGACCGCAATTTCACCTTCCACTATTGTACTTTATACAATGCGTAGACATGCTACTACCAGTAGCACTAAAGAAAAACTTAATAAAGCTGTCATTACCAACTTAAAGTTGAGTCGGTCTTCACTGTCAAACCCCGCCAAACGGCACTGTCTGTGTTGTTCCTCGAGCGCGGGTAAACGGTGACGTCGTTGGCAGCCTGCAGAAGGAACCAATCAGGCAGAACCATTGCTTTGCGTCATGTCCGCTTATACTTCGTAAAAGTTTATTTTGCTCCATGAACGGCCACCTTATGAATATTATGGACACTTTTTAAAAAAAGAAACAGTGACAGTGAGCAGTCCTCTTACATCTTGAAGAGGTCAGCCTCAAGTTTTCGACATACCTCATCTTCGGCCTGAATCCACGCGCTTCAAAAACATGGAGCCTATGTGTTGGAATAATCAATTATTAATCTCGCATTGAGACCCTTAATTGGATCATTGCGTGGCAGTCACTTCATATACTTGTATTTAATGGTGTATATTTTTGCCCTAAACTAAAACCGTGGTCCAGATGTGTCGCCGTTGCATAATCATTTTCTGTATATATAGATCTTTCTTTTCGGAAATAATATGTTTAACTCTATGTGAAACAGAAACTACAGTTAATTTAGTAGTCTTGAAGAGTCATTCATTACAGGGAAATATATGAATTAATGTGAATACTTATTATTATCTGGATACACGTTGAAGCACAATTATATTCTTATTACAACAATATATAAAAATGTATTAACATTATAATCAATATACAAACACATACGTACTATGTAATTGCCTTTCTTATCCTTATTCTTATTACATACCTCATCGTTTACATTCTAACGTGTTTTTGTCTCTTTTTATTAATAAAATGTTATTAATTGTTTTATGTTTATTTTTTGCGATTTCTTTGTGGTACGGAAGCCCATCGGCACAACGCGGTCGTTTTGCACATAGACATACATGCAAAGATGCTGCATTGGCCTTTGGGTTGTACGTTAATATCGCCGCCATATTGGAGAGGTCGAGACTGGCTTGTTAATAAATAGTAAACGGGGAAGCTGCAGTTTTTCTGGATAATAGGCACTATAACGTTTATATTTCTAAACCAATTAGTAATTTTAATTCAATGCTACGTGGAGTACAACACAAATAATTATACAAAAAAGTTTTTTTCTATAAATATATACAATATAATTTAATATCAATATTAAAACGACTTGGTGGACAAAATTAAACGTTCTCGGGCTTCTCATCCAGAAAAAACGCTGTTCTCCCGTAAACCCTTTTACTTGTTTACAGGCCACTGGCCTCTCCAATATGGCGGCGACGTTGACGTGCCGCAGCAACGGGTCGAAGCAGTCAATGCGGTGTCTAGAATGGACGTCTACGGTTCGGCATCTTGTTGCTCGTCCTCCGCTACGCACTATTCGGCGTTCTCACTTGGCAACGGAGCCTTCACTTGCTACCGCTAGCTGCTCTGGACCCACGGACAACTGTCGGCGGCCCCGGGTGGATTGACAACTACAGACAACGCGTATGTTTTCTCCAGCCCATGGCTGAAGACATGAATACGTTGAATGAAATGTAACCGCGGTGAAAGGACAATAGATGTGATCACACAACTGGAAGGAATCTGTCTCATGAGAAGAACACGGGAAGGTTTTCTTTCTCCTTTTTGCTTGATGAAGAAGAAGGGGGGCCAG
>JAOSLM010000043.1:280648-292226 GCA_025629765.1 Eleginus gracilis | reverse complement strand
AGCGATGAGTTTTTGGCCCTTGGCATTGTTCTTTATCGGGGAGGCAATGGCAAACTTCTTCAGATGTTTCTTAAGACGCTCCGCCTGCAGACTTGGGAACACTCCTTGGGAGGAACTTGAGCAGGAACTGTGGAAGCAGAGCTGGGTTTCAGATGGAAGACGTGTATTAATCTTTTTAATGATGACGAGAGACTTGGTCTCTGTTGACTCAAGGTACCATTGACAAATACTGGTAAGATTAAAGTTTTTCATGAAAAGCATCTGTACAGGTGAGTATTTATGCTGCTCTGAAGATTTTGGTTTTCTTGTCCTACGTTTACTTTTCCATATAGCTGCCTGTCTGTCTGATCTATTTCTATATTTTGTTGCTGGCTGACCCTCCTTGTCCATTTGGATCCATCCTTTTTGCATCCGGTCAAACTTGATATTCAAGTTGTTAATTATGTGATGGTTATCTTCCCCATTAAGAGTCTCAAAGAGTTTGTGGACAGCTTGTTTAGGGGGATCGCGAGGTTGCAAAGCGAAAGCTGTTTCTGGGCCTGGCTGCAACAAGCTACCTGACATCATCATTGACTTCCTTCGAATAGGAGATGCCCTTTGTTTTTGTCTTCCTCCCACGCCGATAGCACTGGTGGAAGCTGTGGCCGATCTTTGCGATCTTAAAGCTAGTTTCCGATCTTCAGCTAGTTGAGGACTTAAAGATTGGTTGGACATTTCAGCCTTACTACTCTCATTTCTTAACGGCATCCTTGCTGGTTTCTCTACAACTGAGGGGGTGTTGGAATCCTCAAGGGAGGGTTCAGCAACTAACAAACATCCATCAGGCTTCTCCTCCGATTCACTCGTTTCATCTTTTTGTAAAGTCTTCTCAATTGCCTGCACTTGAAGGTCCTCGCTAATGCCACTCTGACTTTCTAATGGACCGGAGCCCAGATGGCAAACATTCTGTTTCTCAGCCTTACCATCTACAACCTCCCCAGGTCTAGGTTCCTTCTGTTTGGTCATTAACGCATGGTCCATCGTTGTTTCTTGAATTTCCTCAGCACTCGTTGCAGCCGAGTCACCACAAGCAATACTCAATTCCACAGGACTTTCAGAATCAGTACACTGGTCGGATTGTTCAGAAGCTACAGGGAGGGCAGAGCCCATGGGTGAAGGAGGAGACACAACCAAAGGAGATGAAGCAGAGGTGTCGGGGAGATCGGGGAGAGGTTGGACAACATCTGCAGCTCGAATAGAATCAGGAGAGGTTGGGGTTGGCGAGGAAGACGTGACAGCCCTTTGAATGATCGGCGATTCAGTCGGTTCAGGTGGCTGATTTGCTGAGCAGAGAGGCAGTTGAGATGGAGTGTGTTGAGAGATATCAACGGGTTTATCAGCAAGATGGTCAGGAGCATTTTCAGGGACGAATGGAACGTCGGTTTGTGGTTGTTCATGCTCGACCTTGGCCTTCGATCTCCTCTTGCGCCGTTTTATGGCAAACTTTGAAAGCCGTTTATAACGTTTAACTGGGGTCAGCGGAACTGCAGGAACTTGTTCCGTCTCTTGTGGAACGACAGACCTATTCTCTGAAGTAATAGCTGCGATAGTCTCTGGAATATGTTTAGGCCGAGGACTGTGTTCTGAAACAGAAGGACTTGGTGTTTCCGTGGCTTTGGTAGGTGTTGGTGGACCAGAACTTGATCTCCGTCGCAAACTTCTATCAGAAGCCGATATGGGCCGTCCATTCACATAGCCTACAATAACGCCCTGAGTTTCTTTTACCCTTTTTGGCAAAGGAATCACAGTCCCTTTTTTTCTGCGCCAAGGGGGCAATTCTTTTAACAGCGACTGTAGTGACTTTGTGGAAACATCATATTCCTCATCTTCATCCCCTGATGCTGAATGTTTTACATCACTTTTAATCTGTGCAATTATCGTTCTCTGCTGCTCCTTGGCGATTTTCTCTGCAGGAGCAGCTGTAGAATTAAGTCCTGCAACTAAATTGTCTGAAAGCTTTGGTGCCTCTAGCTTTGGCTCCAGAGTTTGCTCACCCTCTATGTTCCCACTACTCTCCTTGACCTCTTCCTCGTCTGCATCAGCTACTGATGGCAAAGTGTCAATTTGTTGCTGCTCTGACAAAATGCTTTCTGAAAGTACTGGCTCTGCGTCTTCACCCATTGTGCGTTCTGTTATTTGTTGTTCAGTAGATTCATTTAAGACCTCATTCACCACCTGGATTCTTAGTTCTTCAACTGGTTTAGGTAGTGTTTGAACTTCCGCTAAGTCAATGTCTTCAGCTAAGTCAAATTCTTCATGGTCACCTTCTTCTGGAAGGTCATCCTCTTCTGGAAAGTCACTTTCTTTTAGGAGGGCCATTTCTTTTGAGAGGTCACTTTCTGTGGCGTGCATGGAATCGGCAGCTTCCTTATCGCCATTCTCTGTTGATGCAGTCAAAGGAGATTGAGAAGCTGCCGGTTCGTTGATTTTTCTCTGATCCGTCTGACTGGTTTCAACTACGAGATCCAATAGAGTTGCCCCTACCTCCGTATCTCCCGTCTCTGGCAACTCTCTCACTGTAGACTGCTCAGTGGGCATTTTTTGACAAGTTTCCCCCCCACTTCCGACCAAGATCATATCTACGGGCGGCACGCCATCCGGCTTGGTGAGCGCCTGCTTCGGGGTCACCGACGTGACGATCTCGGGCATTGGGTTGGGACAGCTTCTCCTTCCGTTACGTCCAGCCAAGGTGCGGACCGTTTTAAGCTCCCACATTTCCTCCACGTACATGTGCCCCCTGGTGCTTTTCCTTGCATTGCGCCTTGGTGGCAAGTGTCCATGCTGTTCCCTCAAACACTCTGTAATCGGTTTGTTGATATACACAATGTCACAATGTCCGAGATCTGGGTCTATTACAACCCTAGAACTGGAGTTCCTCGGCCTGTGGTCAGGGGAGTCCCGGATTGTCTTTCGGGCAGTCCGAGGGGTGTCTGGCGTGTGATGTGTATTTGAGGTTTTATGAGGGGAAAATAATTTGGATGGTGTATCTTTGGTTTTTCCAAGAGAGTCCTGCTGCCCATCTCGGTTCAGGTGAGCAGGCTGGCTGTGCCTCTTCACAGGGGAGCTGAGTCTAGCACTCTGAGACACTGATTTGTTGGAGGGGTTGCAGCCGGAATTAGCCTGCCTGTCTGCAACAGCGTCAGTCTGCGTTAGCAGAGAAGTGGTGAGCACACATGACAACTTCTTCCCATCTGCAAGTTTGTTGGTCTTCATTATCTTCATTTTGAGAGGAACATGATCCCGGTTGTTCTCAGAGTCTGCTGTATTTTGAGTGGAATTGACTAGAGGTGTGGCACTTCTCAAACCCAATGCGTGAAGATCTAATGGCGGGTCGGGGGAAATGGATTTTAGCGATATCACTTCCCCTGGAACTTCCTTAGTTGTTGATGTTGTTGGAGTACCAGAAATAACTAGAGACATACCTTTTGCATCATGAGTGGATGCATTAGGAAGCCTTAGTTCTGAGCTTGATTTCTCACAGGTGCCAAGGCTTGATGTCATGACGGAAGGAGCGTTTTCCTGCTTCTCCGAGTTATTGCAAGGAGCTTGCGATGCCAATGCCTTGACTTCAGTCTGGAGAAAGCCCAGGGCATCCACTAGCTGCTGTTGATGGTGAAGGCAGAGCTTGGCCATGAACTGCTCCAGCGTTGACGTGGACTGCAGCTCCTTCGCCTTTGAAATCTGTATTTCAGAAGACTCACTGAAAAAAAACAAAATGAGAAAATACTGTGAATTGGGTGCCAACACAAATCTTGAGCAACAATACATCTGCCAAATAATACAATATATCCAAAAGGAGGAAAAGTAGGAAGGTATAATTATCTTTACCTAGGAAACGTATCCCATCTTATTTATCACAACAACAAACAAAAACACAACAGGTAGCCATAATTGTTTTCAGTTATTTATTAGAAGAATAAGTGATTTCATAAAGTAAAACTTTCATTCAGTGCATTTGACCAATTATAGTTACAATTAATTTCTTCTTTTTTTTTTAACCTTCAATGTAGGTTTGGTTCCTTACAGTGAACGTCAATACAATTCTACACATGCACAATACATTAATTGATGGTACGTCATGTTGAATATCAGAAATAAAATAATTTTAAAACAAGAATAAGCATTGCTTTCAATAATCAAACAGTATAAAACAGCTGGTGAAATGCATCACATAATCGGGCCACGAGCCTTACAAACCACCCAAAACATAATGATCTGATGTAGCCAAGCCCAAATGTTCTTAAACACATTTACCATTGACTGATTTAGATGACATTTTGATCCATATTCATTGACATGTCTTTAAGGACACGGTTGAGGTTAGGTAACTTGATCAGGGATGCCTGCAGGTAAGTTGCAGATGGACATTGGATGCATTGAACATCAACCTTTCAGTTGAGAATAGAACGCCTTGACAACCAATCGTCTTTCCTGATAAGGAGGCACACCAAAGCAGTTTAGTAAAACATTTGGGATTGTGTGGTTCCTCATGAGCAAAATGTCATGTTCATTGAAAAAAACATGCAAATGTCATATTGATGTTTCAATTTTTAATTTATCTAAAGAAAATTAGGGAAAAAGTATACGCCTCATTTGGATTTAACAATAGGATAATTAAATCTAAAGCCTTTTTCAATCTTAACGTTAATTTTTTTTATAATGCAACTGTATGCAATGACATTGCATACAGTAAAACATAGTTTTTATATTATGTTGTGTTTAGTCTAACCTAAAATTATGCATTTTTCTTTTGAGGCACTGTAAACCGTACAACTTGGAAGAATAAAACTATTGGAGAAAAAAATCTAAATTAAGTGAGCATTGACATTCAGTGTATAACAATATACAAAAATAACAATGAAACAATGAAAATATGTAGGATAGTGTTAGCCACCAGCAGAAACAATCAGAACGTGTACAGCAAGCCATAATATCTGAAATAGTAACCTTTAAAATGGATAAAAATATTTGATATTTGTTAGATTTAAAAAATAACATTTGCTGCAGCTATAACCTGACCATTTGGCATGTTCAGGAACTCGATATCCCTGCTGGTTAAAGTCAGTTAAGTACCTGAATAGAGACAGTGACAGAGCATCGTCACTAAGGATTCTTCTGTCTCACTCAACATTAAAACACGATGCGTCGCAATAACAGACAAGTCAATAAGCAAACTGACACTTCGGATAACTTGAGCATTGCACAGACACTATTTTACAATGAAAGGTAGTGTACTTTCCAGTATAGATTAAAACATTATGGGTTATTTACATTAACCATAAAAATACTTTTTACAAATCCAGGATGCACATTGTCTAATTGACAATACTCCAGTGTTTGAAATTAGGATTTTTGTTGAAAAAGTTTACATTTACACAATCCGTCTAATTATACATTTGCTTAAATACATACTTAACTAGTCATGCAAAATACAACTCATTTCATTCCACACGTTAATATGAATGCAAACTTAAGACTTCAGATGTCTATACTGACAAGCATGATCAGTCATGATCTTCCTTTGCAACTCAGATCTTTTAAAAGTTCAAACATAAAAGGCGATCAAGATAACACAGAAATTATCTATAATCAATCAAAGGTCAATTTTCAAAATGTTATTTTCCGTCTCCATCATAGAGAGCTTTACTATATGTGTACGTGTTCCAGTTTAATAAAACCTAATTTTCTATACACGCCTATAGCCATTTAAATCCATTATTAAATACTGCCCGAGAAGAATTCCAAACCGGTTAGATCCATTCGAAAATCTAAATAAAATCATATTTGATACTTAATAAAAAATTAACTTACTCCTTAATCACTTCAAATCAATACATATTTGTTATATACACTAGCTGCACAGACTTCAAACGCACGCAAAAATATAAACGTAGCAATAAATACATAAATGTCACGCTGGGCGTGTCAGCTTTTAGGATACCTCTAAAGTATACATACTTTGTACATGTACATATGATTGTACCCTTTGCTTAAAGTTAGGCTCCCACTGTGTTAACTTTGGGAGGAGAGCCCTTTGTGACCTGGCATCACTTAACTAGCAGTGATTAACTCTGCTCATTCAAAATATTGAAGGTGTCGCCATGATTCACACCGAGAGAGCGATTTCTTTTCCGAGATCCTGTGTGTTGCTTTAATGGAATAGGCATGGAGAAGCTACGATTGAAAGCGATCATAAAATATTTTGTGATGAGGTAGTAAATCGATTAAATTGTGCTACATTATTAAGGGGAGCATGTTACAGTTTAAGCTCTATACAGATGGCAATTTTGAAATAAAATTAAAAGGTAGCGTTTAGATATTGCATATACATGCACATGACAAAAGCAATGCTAGATGATTGTCATAGCAAGAATAACCCATTCAGCTATATAACTTACTCTGACTTTCTTCTTTTTTTTACATTTTATAAATTGAGATGAAAATTCATTTAAACATTTGTACTACCATAACTTTAACATAGCGATAGTTAGTAAATTAATTTAACGATAAAATGCATTTGAGTCAGATGTCCTTAAACTAACTTATAACTAATAAGGACAAATATTCAACCGTTACCATCATCTGAAATGATAATGCGAATAAACTTAGTTTCAAAGAAGTCCACAACTTATCTGCCTTCATCTGAGAGTTGTTCCTATATTTTATATACAGAATCCTTAGAGCCACAAAGAGAAGGATGTATAAAAGTCGGTTTGGTTGATCCTGTGGCATTAACCTAATTGAACATGTCCCTGATACAATTCAGTAGATTTTCACTAGCTTTTAAAATTAGTGTTAACAATCTAGGCATTTTCCGTAATTACTCTGAATAAACTATCTGAGATACATGGTTAAGAGCTGTTCCTACAAATCCTTTAAAATTTCTCATTTAAAATGTATGCATTCAAAGTGAATGCATTTAAAAAAAGTTTCCAGTTTCATCTACTGCCAGTAGATTAAATAATAATAATAATAATAATAAACAGTGTCTGCACTGAAAATGTTAAAATATAATTAAATAAATACATATAAATATAACATCCAAAATAATTAAATAAAAAGGTGGTCGTGTGTACTTGATCCCAAAGTATTGGAGTGTCCTGAGGTATAACTGTTGAAACATAGCATGTTTTGTACAAAACTCCTCACATGTTGAGGTTAGGAGCTTTAGTAATGCATTGGTGGAAAAGCCAATGCAGCTTTGCATCGCCGCCTTTTAAGTCAATGTCTGTACAGACGAGCTAAGTATTATTGAGATCCCTTTGTCACCAGAAGCGGCTATATTAGAATGGAGTCCTAGCAGATGAAAATTTGTCTTGAAGTAGGCGTGTGTGCCATTATTACCGCCATAAACATCAGAGAAAGAGTCAATGTATAACTGCTACTATTCAAACATTGTGTATAGAAAAAAAAGTTACAACACAGAAACATTCAGTTAAAAAAAATAGAAATAAATAATAATAATAATCCCAGAGACAATAGTACCAAGTTTGAATATTATAAAGTTGAAACCTGGAATCAAATGTCGACATGGCTTATACGGGCACTAAAAAAATGCTGTCGATACTGGTTAAGGTAGCTTGTGAAGTTTACACGATAGTAAGGTGTGCATGACTGTCCGAAATTAAGACATTTCGCATTATATCTTAAAAAGGTATTTAAGTGTGGTATTTATCTCCCTTTTTTTAAAGAGATGAATCAAACACGATATATGAGGCACTGAAATCCGCAAGTATAACTTTTGAGTGAGGTAATCTTGTGCGCTTATTAAAATTCGTTCCTTTATACTTTCCTGATCAGTCATTTAACATGAAATATATCCTGAGGTGAAGCTGAGATGTGGCAGAAGTGCATCACATATCTGGGTGTAAATATACAGACGGTTGACATGTCTTATTGTTGTTTAAGTGCATAAAACAAAGGGAGGTGAACATCTTTTAAACAGAATGGACCACAAATAAAATATTTAAAAACATGGAATAACTTTCTTCTTTTAAAGAGAGGTGCTGAACCATGAGAATCTCTTTTTGTACCACTGATGTGGTCGCGTTCCGTTAGTTTGAACATTTGCAAAACAGTGACAAATGAGTTAAATGGCCTGGTTCAGCAAGCATGTTGGAAATGGAAGCGTGTATCAATTAGATTTCAAATGTTATTTACAGTGCTTAACATTAATTAAAGTGGTAAAGGATTAAAGTGTCCAATCTCAAAAGTTAAATAGAAAATTAAAATAAGTACTAAAAGAGGGCAGCAAGGGGTGCCACTGGCCTAGACATGCAGATTCAGATCAGTCACTATCTTGGTTCGTTTGGTTTTTATAAAAATGCAGTGTTACTGCCATGTGTTAAAATGTTTCGGCTAGTTTCAGCTTTGAATTGCTAGAACAAGGTATTACCAACAGTTGCATTAAACGATATTAATTATTGGGGACAAGAGGTAATGGTTATTATGCGTGTCTTTGCCAGACTGAAAGCCATCATTTAAAAAGCCAACTTTTCCACTATTTGATGAATATTGACAAAGCATACTTCTTTTTTTTTACAACATCTCATCGTCAACATCATCATCATCATCAGAACATTTTGGTTTCATGGTACTATACTCATCTGGAATGAGCCCTGAATTGCAAAACGGAGTCCCATCCTCGATGGAAGGACAGTCCTGCTGGAAGCCAGCGTCCCGGGAGTCCCCGTTGCCCTCGGGGGAGTCCTGGGGGCCCCCTCGGCCCTCGGGGGAGTCCTGGGCCTCCTGCTCCTCTGCCTGGCTCATCAGCCTCAGCTTCTTCTTGGGGGGGTGCTTCAGGGTGCCCAGGCGCTCCTTGACCTTGTACTCCAGGGTGCTGTGGGGAATGCCGTAGATCGACTGGGCTTTGGACACGCTCATCTTCCCGCCCATCACCACCACGATGGCCTCTTCCAGCAGCTCTGTGTTGTACTGCCGGTACCGCCCCCTCTTCTTCCTGGGCTGCTTGGAGCTCAGGTCTGACTCGGAGTCAAGCGCGCCACAGACCCCCCCGCCGCCCTGCTGGTGGGCTTCATAATGCCAGTACTCCTTCTCTGCGCCTAGGAGAGGACGGACCCCGCTTCGGTCTTTACAGAGTGGCTCAGAAGCGAGAGCCTTTCCCGGGCCGTTCTCCAGGGAACACCACGGCTGCTCCTTGCCTGTCGACAGACCGCGCACCTGAGGAATCTTGAGGTCGAAGGAGGACAAATGGGACGCGGCGAGGCCCTGCTCCCCGAAGGCGTCCTGCAGAAGGGGTTCTCTAGCGGCGCCCGGCGTCTTGGGCCACAGCCCGGTGGCCTCCAGTAGCCGGGGCAGGTCTTTAAGGTGCTCGCTGGACGGCCGGCTGGCCCGCAGTTTGAGCAGGGCTCCGAAATGAGTCTTAGAGTGGAGCTTCGTCGCCGAGCGATCGGCCGTGTGCTCGGGGCTCCTAGAGCCGTGGTTCTGGCTGGGAGGTGACTCGGGGTCACTCTCCTGAGCCAGACCAACCTCCTCTTTGATGTGCAGCGAATACGCAAGACGATGGAAAGGCTTATAATAGGCGGAGCGGCCGACATTCTCCCTCCTCCCCTCCTGTAGGCTCCTCATAAACAGCCCGACTTGTCCGTCCGCTCTCAACGATCGCCTGATTGGATGGAAGGAAACGTGGCGTAAGCAGGGCTTGCACAGTGCCTTTGGCGTCTTATTTCTAAAAGGAGGATGAGGGGAGGGGAGGATGTTGGCCACTCCTTCATTAGATGGGTAACACCACTAACACATCAAATGGATATCTTTATATACATCTATGTGGCAGGTTGGAGTGTGTCAACAAAATTGCTCAACGGTAGGAATTTGTTTTTGGATTTTGATGATTCTTGACAAACTTTTCCAACAACATAGGAGAAAAACAAAACCAAAAAACACAAAACCTGGGGTAAAGAAACAAATAAAAAAAATGAAATAAATAAAATGGAATACATCGATTTGTTTTTGTGTGTGTTGTGGCTTAAAGGATAGCCAGAGGCCCTTACCGTGGTTATAGGACTGATGAGGCAGAGCAAGGGCACACTGACTATGTGTTACCACGTGACTAATGCCAGCTCGGCCTGTCTGTGTGTGCGTGTCCGTTTGTGCGCGCGTGTGTGAGTGTGTGAGTATGTGTACCACTGAACAAGCACAGCAATAAAAGAGTAAGCCAGCAAATATGGGAAACGTTGAGAAGGTCTAGCTCTATATGAATACCAAGATGCCAACTACAAAATGTGATCATTGTAAATGACTTTCAGCGTTAGTAGTGAGTGGATTAAACTGAGACAGGGATCAGGTGAAAAATAAATGAACCAAAATACAAGGTTATATTGAGGAAAACACCATCAAATTAAAAGCGTAAAAGTATGTTTAATTGCATCTAGTATTTAGCGCAATACTTTCCAACTAGAAAATAGCATAAAGGAAACATTAAGCATGAATAAGACCTGGTTTTAGAAATGTTCCATATATATTCAATATATAGATTAAGATCAACAGTGAAGCAGGCTTCATTCAATTAAATGAGATTCACATCATCTCCTACAGCAGTGAAGGCAGCTGTGGCAAAAGAGTCTATACTAAAAATACTCTAAATTAATAGTTGATCTACAGCCATGATACATTTCAAGAGCAATAAAATCTGTGTCCACAGATAGAAAGAGCGTCTTTACCCCGCAAGGAAAATGGCGAAAAATTATTTGGTTGATTTAAGAGGTTGATTCAAGAATGGGGAGGGGGAATCCAATCTGTGACTTAAATCAAAAGAGATTTATTAGAAATATGTGCTCTGGTTTGGAGAACAACAATGAGTCACTGGTAAAGGGAGACCTCATGATATCAAGGAGCCAATAACATTGCCACTAGTTATTGGCCATGTCAGATCACGGTTTGCCATATGGTTGACTTACATAACCATATGCATTTGAAATAGTAATTAATTAAACGACTGTAATGTGCAGCTGTCCACAATTTCCTGACCCTCATTTTGCGATTTTAAAAGAAGCATTTGATAAGCTTGCTATAAAATGAACGCAAAAACTGGTATGCGTTTTTCCTTTAGGCTATGTTATGGGAAACCCAAACAGTACATAGTACTAATAATGTAACTTCATATTCAACTTAAACTTTAACTGGCCACACAAAAGGCAGAAGCCATGTGGGGGAAGAGGGTTAGGCAACCCAAACTACCAGGCATTGGCTGTGAAATACGAAAGAGTTTTGTACCTATAAAGTCTTCCATAAAAATAATAGGGGTTGATGGGTTATTATCCCTTTTATACCTTCCACTTAAAAGGCCTAAAGGGATAATTAAATGTGTTGTGCTCAGACACTGGAGAGGGAGACACACACACACACACGCACACACACACACACACACACACACTCCATCTTACCCCTTGACTGTCGGAGTGGCTGGAGTTGGGTACGGGCTGTGGACAGGGCGGCTGCTGTAGCGGCTCTTTCTGAGAGACAAGTCGAGGACCCCGTCTGTAAAGAAAGAAGACCAAAGAAGACAGAAGACAGAAGACAG
>JAOSLM010000034.1:25103135-25113916 GCA_025629765.1 Eleginus gracilis | reverse complement strand
GTGCGTGCGTGCTTTGTTTACCAGGATCTCCATCTTGTAGAGGCAGGCCAGCTCCCTCATGTCCCTGAAGGGCTGCAGCAGGTACTGGAAGAAGATGGTGGCCGCAGTGACCAGGTCCTGGTAGGCTTGGTCTTCGTCCTGGTAGAGATCCAGCAGCAGGACCATCCTGTCTGCTGCCCCGTGGCTCTGCAGCAACTGTGTGTGTGTGGGGGGGAGGGGGATTTTGGGTTGGGGATTTCAGAAAAAGATAATATTGTATGAATGTGACACATCAGCATTAGTACACAGAACACAAACGATAACATGGCCCTTGTTGACTCTTTATATAACAAATTAGAGCTTTAACTAGACATACATATTGATCAAAGCCTTAACTAGACGGACACATTGACCAAATAGCTTTAACTAGACAGACACATTGATCAAAGTGCTCTACGTGCATCAGACTAGAGCCCTACCTTTCTCAGGTGGTCCTTGGCTCTTGACACCTCTTCTTGCATAGTCTTCTTCTTAAACTCTTGTCGATTTTCAAAGTACTCCTTGACATCATCCTGAGAGAACAACGAGTCGAGGACTATCTTTCGCCCACAGATATCAATCGCTGTGCTGAAATATCTTTCCAGTTTTCGACAAGGCATATCTAGATCTCTCCCATTGTCGTCCTCCTCACCCAGGTTTGACCTCCTGGTGAGGAACAGCAAATCCCAGATGTTCCCATCTTCGAAGTCTGATAAATCCGGAAAATATGGCCCCAATATATCGGCCACCCCCGTCAGCTGCTGGTGGATCATCCTCAGGTCGTGGAGAGAGAACAGCCCGGCCCAGCTCGTCTCGTCGGGGTCCAGCTCAGCGGAGAGTCTCCTCTCTTTGGGGTCCGGCTCAGCGGGGAGTCTCCGCGTCCGCCGCTGCAGCGTCCTGTTGTGACACGTGACCGCGAACTTGGACTCGATCACACTCCACTGGACGATGAAGACCAGTCGAAACAACTCCTCTTCCTCGAAAAGGTTCGTCTTTACGGCGACCCAGCCGTCTAAGCTGTCCATGCTGTTCGTTTCCATGAAGAGGCCTGTTGTTTACCCCGGCCACCATTTCTCTGACGTCACGAGGCTTTACCTTTGGCCTTTCAAAAAAGAAAGTCACGTGACGGGGAATTCCTCTCTTTGCATCAGCTGTTTCGATCATCTAACCCTCCTCCAATCTATGCCTGATCGTTCACTGGATCCTCACTAGAACCTTGCGTTTTCACCCGAGTTTAAACACCCTAACACACTAACCCGGGTTTAAACATCCTAACATCACACTAACCCAGGTTTAAACGTCTTAACATCACACCCATGTTGAAACATCATAACATCACACTAACCAAGGTTTAAACAGCCTAACATCACACTAACCCGAGTTTAAACATCTAAACATTACACTTACCCGAGTTTAAACCTCCTATTCCTTACATCACACTAACCCGAGTTTAAACACCCTGACATCACACTAGCCGAGTTTAAACACCCTAAAATCACAATAACCCGGGTTTAAATATCTTAACCCTAAATCACCATAACCCGGGTTTAAACATCCTAACACCACACTAATCCTGGTTTAAAACCCCTAACATCACACTAACCCGGGTTTAAACCCTGCATGTTGTAATCTGAGCTCCAAGTGGAGACGATCTATTTCCGTCGTGTCTTCGTTTGGACACAAAGTCTGAGCCTGACGAACTGACCCTCCTCAAGGACGTATGAATGCATTATTGAAAGGACATTATTAACTTAATCATAACGGTAAATTTCAATCTCTTCTTTAAATATTTTCATGCTTAATACTTACTTACTTTATTACTTGCCGCATGTGGTCCTATGTCTGACATATCTAGTGGACCTCTGACCGGTTCCGTCCTCCAGGGTCTCCCCCTCTCTCGGCATGGATCCGCTCGGCAGTAGAGGTGTGTTGGGAGTGATTGAGGAATGTTTCAGTGCAGAGGAGCAGGAGGAGGCTGATGAGGAAATCACTAGAAATCAACTTCAAGAGAAGGTTGTGGAGATGGAGAACTTCGCAGGACATCTGGAAGAAATCTTCTTAACTGTAGAGGTAAGATATATCCATTTGTTATTGCCCAGGTATGGCCTTTTGACTGGAGGTGCCCAAGTGTTACCCGATCATTGTAAGATGTGAAACTGAAAATGAAATGTGAACTGATAACCAAGCACACCTAACGTAACATCTCTAAACATGAACACACACATCATGTGTTCCCAGGAGAACTTCGGGCGTCAGGAGCAGCACCTGGAGCAGCACTACAACGAGGTTCTCCAGACGCTGTCGCAGAGATACGACCAGCGGGCGGCTCGGCTCGACCTGGACAAGAAGATCCGGCTTGAGGTCCTGTACGGGCAGCTGCTGATATGCGGCCGCACGATGGACTCCTCCAAGGAACTCATCGAGGCGGCCCAGGGGGTTTACCGCAGCCAGGACAGGCGACTGTTCCTGAAGGTCCGCCCCAACGTCCGAGCATGTCTTCATGGGCATCCAGCCAAAGTCCTACATCCTTCCAGTGTGAAGATGAGATATGCATAAAATGATGTTTTAATTACTTAAGGCAATTGCTTAAATTATGAATCATCATGTTAAAATGTGTATTTTGTGAGGAAAAAAGAAAGAATTGCTTTCCGAATCAAGGTTCTATGGACTGTTCTGTTTAATCACTTTGTTCTGGCCTCCGTTGACAGGCAGTTATGCCGACCATTAAGAGGTAATTTAAGTCTGGCTTTGTTCAGTGTCTTATACAGCATGTGGGTGGTGTTGCCAATGATCCCTCAGACTGCAGGAGAATGGTGTGGATTTATACAAGGCTAATCACTTCTAACGTCTCCCTTACTAGGACACTGACTAATCCATCTAATTATGGAAACGATTGTGGTCCCACTTATGCCATGGAGTTCTGTAGGTTCAAAGTCTGGCTTCTGACGCACCATTTGGTACCTCACTAGAATCAAGGAGTTTGCCAAAGAGGAGATGGACCTGACGCTGTCCACGGCCCAAGAGATCAACACACCCAAGGACGACCTGTCTGATGTGAAGACTATGATGGACTCCATCAGTGTGGTTCCAGGTGCGCTTGTCTACCGTCCAGCTGTAGAGGCTGCTTACCCTAACCCCTGCTTACCCTAACCCTTACCCCTGCTAACCCTACTAACCCGTCCCCTTACCCCTGCTAATCCTAACCCCTGCTTACCCTAACCCTAACCCTTAGCCCTGCTAACCCTAACCCCTGCCTACACTAACCCCAGCTATCCCTAATCCAATGACATTCATATAGGGTTCGCTGTAATTCACTTTGGCTAAACTAAATAGCTAAATGACTCAACGGAATAAGAAGGCTGTGCCATTTGGTCTCCATTTGCGAATGCAATTATTCCGCAAGTAGAATATGCGTCTATGAAATTACCTATGTAAACTCTGTTCTGTCCTGTTGATTTCCTTCCAGCTCCTTCTGCGCCGGTCATCAACCCCCAGATGGCGAACTCTGCGACGCGGACCTCACTGCGTGTGCGCTGGAACCTGTTCTCCGACGACACTGTGGAGTTCTACGAGCTCTTCTACAGACCTGTGTTGGAGGACTTGCCCGCGGACAACACGCACGGAACCGACGGTGTGGATCCCCTCCCGCCGCTGAGCAATCGAAGCACCTTAGTGGACGGCACTTTCAGTTAGACATCGTGAACCTAAGCTTAGAGCAGTAGTGTAGACCTTGACCTCACCGTCTAAATGGTTTAAACCAGCACTATTTGAGTTACAAGTTAATAGCTGCATTACACAAATGACATATACCAGGTTTAATGTGTGTTTTATGTAATCCTCATTGAGGCTTTTATTTTAGGGGTTCTCTATTAAGCCCTGCATACCAGATCCATTTAAGCAACACAGACGAGAGCCGTGATTACTCTTTTGCTACGTCCAACCCATTCTTAACGATAAGGGAATGTTTGGCACATCTGGGGCTACCATGCAGCCAGGCATTGCAACAGAATGAGGAAGCAACACATCAAGCCTCCTATAGCTAATGCTGGTTGGTCGTTCAGTCTGCAAGGTGAAGGTGAAGGAGACCCACTTCAGGGTTACAGATCTGCTTCCCAACGCCCAGTACGAGCTGTGGGTCATGGCCACCAACACCACGGGTATCAGCCCTGCCAGCGAGAAGGCTCTTTACATGACAGGTACGACATAGAAACAAACACACTAACTACTAACTAATACCAATGTAGGGTCAGCTTAGCTCATGACGTAGCTTTCCTCACCCTAACTAATCCCAACGAGCTGGCTGTCTCCTTGGTGGTAGACTCCGCCGTCGGTGTGTGAATGGTTTTAAGTTGCTTTGGATAAAAGTGTCTGCGAAGTGTTTTAGTAAGTAGTCACTTAACTTTGGAGATATCATTATATATATTATTGTGCAGATGTTCTCCGGGTGTTAATCTACTTCCTCCATGTGAGGCTGACTGGTGACACTAAATCTGAGGTTTGTGTCGATGTGTGCAAGGCTCTCTAACTTATGCCCAACTACAGCTACTATAGGGCCCAGTATCCCTAACCAGGACTGAATTTATCACGTCAAGAAAATGGAAAGATAGACGATACATCATCAGAAGTTAATGTCTCTACCTCTCCCAGTGCCATCACCTCCAGCCATCAAGGAAAGGGGGTGCAGCAGCTGCCCAGAAGCTGTCCTAATTCGCTGGGACTCAGGAAACAACAATCCTGTGGACTCGTACACTGTGGAAATCACAGAGATGGACACACATGGAGCACAGTGTGGTGCTGCTGAGTGAGAACGGGCGTTTTCATTCATTCACGCATGCAGGCGCGTCCGCACACACACACTTAGGCATGATTGTGGAGGTTGCCTAAAGATTACACTAATTTATATTTACCTACATGCCCTGTATAGGGAATGTATGACAGATCTTGCCTCCATTCATTGTTTATCCTTGTATACTACGTTTTTTGTCAAGAGAAAAAAACATTTTAAGTTCTTATTATATAATCTCTAGCGCATTATACAGTATATTTACCTTTACTCTAGATGCTGGACACGGTACCATAATATTTCACGTCATGCTCATATTTATAAGCAAGTCTCACTAATACTGCTGGCATAAATCTTTTCAAATCACATTGGTCTAGAGCTGGGGATTCAAGATAAAATGTGGTCCCAGAAATTTTCCTTAGCTTTGGCCTCCAGGAATTGTGGACCACCTTTTCATTTTTCCTGTACATAATTTTAACAGTTTTAATTTGAACACTCGGTTACAAGGTTGGGAATAAACTACACCCACCCATTGGATGGTCTAGGGTCCACAAATTAAAGCTGATTAATGGAATATATCGAAGATGTATCTTCAGTCAATTCTCTTTAAGTCAATTATACAGATAAGCACCTTTGATTTAAATATACACTAATACACACATTTTGATTGCCTTGTATGTAAAAACAAGTGCCTGACTTGAATCCCTTCTCCCCAGATCAATAGTAGCTGTGCCCTCCTGCCAGTGTCTGATCCAGCTGCAACAGGATAGACGCTACATGGTCACTGTCAGAGCCGTTAACATCGGTGGCCCCAGCGAAAAGAGCCATCCCCTGGGTGTTACCACCACAGGTGATGCCAGCCTGTCCCTCAAACCTGGAATCGCTAGAATGGAATAGCTATTAGAAACGTTTTAACTGATGCATGTTTGGTCAGTACAGAATAGAGCAGAGCACTGTCACCGGTGACGTCTTACTTGTCTGATGCATTTCATTTGTGTGTGTTGTATCTACTTTTTATTTGAGGGATCGATAGTGTATTAAATCTAAACTAGGGTAGTGCAATAAAAGTGAGTTTGGTCATTGATTAAGTTTAATTTATGAAAAAGTGCAAAAGTAGCGACATAGGTATGAATAATCATTTCAATATCTTTTATTAGTAGGCTATACTTTTGAAAGAACCTGTGGGTGTTCCTGTGTTCATACAGGTACACTCTTCCATCTCCTGGAGGACACGGCCCACCCCTGTCTGTCCATCTCTGAAGACGGCTTCACCATGTTCTACGGAGATGAGGAGCTGCCATTGAGTGCTCTGGCTTTTGATGACAACAACTTTGCCAGGTGGACTTAAAAACGAATTAGAATGGATTTTTTCAAGTTTTATGCAAGTAATTGTTTTACTGCTGAATGGCAGTCCCAGATTCCCCCCCATGACTTCGAAGTCAGTGGAGGTAGAGTGCGGTGGGTGGCACAGAGTTGAAGGGTAGCAGCACCGAGCAGAGCATCCTAGGTGTCGTCTTCTCCAGGTAGATATCCTGACGATGATTTTATATGTATTGGATTGAGACGACTCCATGTACGTTTTTCCATGAGCAGCCTCTAGTGGCTTGAGTTGTAGCTACCGTTAGAGCTTTTATAATTTTCCCAGAGTGTGGGGGATGGAGGTGGACCAGAATAAAAAAAAAGTGTTCGGGTAATAGATCTGGCTGAGGGTTAGGTTTGTGATTCCAGTGCAGGGCCAGAATTGACCAGCATGTGTTGTAGATGTGTTGCAGTGCTAGGAGATCTGCTTCCAGTGCGAGGCCAGCATTACTGGGAGGTAGTGGTGGACGACTACACAGAGTTCCGGGTTGGCGTAGCATACGAGGACACAAATCGCAACACTTACCTGGGCGCGACCAACACTTCATGGTGTATGAGACACATCCTCACCCCTACCAGGTAATGCACAGGGGCATTTTTTTATATCCCTTTTTAAGTCTGTTACGTTTACTGTCATGCATCACTTTACATTTACCCCCTGAAAATATTCTGTTACCCAAGTATTTTTAGTATAGTGCTTTCACCCCCCTATTTATATACTGGATGATGTAACAAATCAATAATCATGAAGCGAATTTTTTTAAATGTACAGATTGAGCGTCCAAATATGACATAACCAACAGAGTCAAGGTAGCTGCTGAGACCAGATCATTGTGGTCAGCACAATGATCTGCCTTGAACAAAAACTTTTATTTTATTTTTTTGGGTTAGGGTTAGGGCAGTGGCGCTGACAATCCAGCACCGGCAGTGCACCGCTGCTGGATGCATATAGGGTAAAGACTTGACATTTTACACCACCTCAGTGAATTAATGGTTGAAGTTTAATGGTATTCCTGGAAGAACTCTAGAATGTGAGAATTTCAAATCCTTCTATGGCGAAGGCATGACCTGCCCTATTCGTCCGGATATTGGCTTTAGACCTCAGTTTGGCCCTAAACACACAGCCAATCAGAGGCAGAGCATAGGGGTCATGCCTTTGCTATAGTACGGATCATCACCTCCCCTCAAAGAGGGACTTTTGGACTCCGCACAGCGACCCACTGGAGTGACATCATCACAAGCTGCAGTACCTTGTGTGTTGTGAACTTGTAATAGCTGTGATGTCACTGCATGCATGCAATGTCACAATGCTGACATTTCAAAGCACTACCGGGGCTGGAATCTGGTACCATCAAATAACTGACTGTGACTCGGTGCTAGTTACTTCAGCAGTTGTCTACATTTTGTGCAGTAATCCTTACTGCCTCCTTCCACTGCAGGCATAAGTACGAGTTCCTTCATGACGGCTGGAGTCCTGACCTGAGGATTACCGTTAACCCGATGCGTATTGGCGTGGCTCTGGACTACGATTGCGGGACACTGTCCTTCTACAACGTGGAGCTTGAACAACACCTCTACACCTTCCACTGCCGCTTCCAGAGATATGTGCACCCTTGCTTTGCCCTGGACAACCCAGGAGCTCTGACGGTTCGCAACGGCGTTGAGGCGGGATACACCAGGACCTGATCAGCAGGCTCCTCTTGAGGTGGTTAGTCATAAAGTTAATTTAATGTTAAGTATAGCTAATTTGATTATCACAGACCTTTTTTATTCCTTTATTATTAGTACAGTATTCCATGGGAACAGGCATTTCATTTTCCAAGATATGAAAAAAGTTCTACTGAATCGTACAATATGTATAGCTCATCATCAGCAACTATTGACTTCTTGGTGGACAATGTTTGTGAAAATTTGAATAAAAATGGGATCTTCAAAATGTGGAAGTTATATTGAAGGCGTTTCCCTCTGGGGTCTCTTGATTTCACCCCTTAGGAGGGCTGAGCTGCAGTAGATCAGAGGCTCTGGTCTCAAGTCTTCCTATTCTATGGGGACAGGGGCTTATGAACTGCTGTGCGTCCTCTCCTCTTCCTCATCTGAGGAGTCTCCTCCGTAGGGCACTAGCCCAGATGAATCCTCACCCACCCGAGACTTCTTCACACACTGCTCAGCAACACCTACTAAACACGCACACGCACACAAACACAATAGGGGACAGATGCAAGGAGAGAGAAGAGTGAAAAGGACAAGGAACCAGCTAGACCACACCGGTTTAGTGGTGGTTTACAGTTCCGAGGGCGGAGTTAGTGGCGGTTTGTAGTTGGTTTGATCCGGGCCAGGAGGACGGACCAGGGGGATGTAGAAGGAACAAACAGCAGCAGCAGAAGAAGACGTGTCCAGGAGACATGTGGATACAGAGAGAGCAACAAGGAAAGACAAAAACACATATACAGGGAAAGTGAGTTAGCAGGTTGCACAAAATGTATCATCTCCTCTGGACCAGAAATATCTCGGTGCAAACGACCGAACAAAGATAAAGACACTCGGCTCCCAGGAAGGAAACTGACGGAGGGCGTACCGGGCGGGGCGGGGCGGGCAGGCGCCTCCCTCTGCCTTTTGCGGGCGATGGGCAAGGGTGTGGCGAACAGGGGCGGCATCAGAACCCTGTGGGCCAGAGGGGGGGGGTCAGGGGGCAGTTATGGGAGAGAGATTGACAGAAGTGGAGATGAATGAAACCAACCTCTCCGCTCCCATCTCCTCCCCAGCGCTGAAGGCAGGGGGGGGAGGGTCCACATGGGCAGGGCCCTCTGTGGGGCCGCCGGTAGGCTGCATGGAAAAGATATTAAGGACCATTTGGAAACAAAGCCTGTGAGAGGACGTTCAGGACGCTGATCTCTAAACGGGCTCACCTCTCCACCCTGGCTCTCCTCTTTGAAGTGGCGCTTGGGGCTCCCGGGGGTGGGGGGGCTGCCTGTGAAGCCCTCTGGCTCTGTGATGTCACTGCTCACGCGGTCCTTCAAAGAATTGGTATGACACAGGTTATGGCAGTCTTAGCAAAGTGGTCGTAACACAGTGGTTATTGAGACAGTAAACATCATCTAGGTGTATATCTTATGGGCCTTTGGTTGGAGTTGGATCAGACTTTAAAGCCACAATATAGA
This sequence comes from Eleginus gracilis, assembly GCA_025629765.1. Lineage (NCBI taxonomy): Eukaryota > Metazoa > Chordata > Actinopteri > Gadiformes > Gadidae > Eleginus > Eleginus gracilis. Next base: position 25,104,598 of record JAOSLM010000034.1, on the reverse strand, counting down.
ACGTGTCACCACAGGGAGGCGGGATATTGCCACACGCAGCGAGACGCAGACATACAGAAGAGTTTGATGGATCCATTGAAGTGATCATACAATTCGTCGGCAATGAAGGAGACTTGAATAGCAACTAAAGAGAATCTGATGGAATCTGTATATTTGCCGTTTATAGTATTAGTCATAAGAGAGGTTGACCTCAGAGCAAAAGGCTAAAGTAGGATAAAACGTTAACTGTTGGGGGGGGGGGGGGAACCGCACCATTAATAAGCTGCTGACTCTAGCTCCTAAACAGTTGTTTTATGTTATTTAACGTTATGTTTAGCAGTGTGCTAAAGCATGTAGACCTAGTGCAGATACCATACCTGGACCAGATAGGGGTGTGGTTTCCTAGGACACACTGGATACTGAACCATAGCCTGAGAAGATTGAGGGTTTGTCGACAGGTTAGAATGACTTGGGGGACCATTTGAATTACTCCAATAACCAGCGGCTCCTGGGTACGCTGTGTAGCCGCCAGCATACCCATTCGCTGGGTAGCTATACCAGGACCCCTGGCTAGAGTAATTGCTATTAGGTGGAAATCCTTGTGCTGCGTATGCTGAAATGAAAGTATGAAACATTGTTGTTAATTTGTACAATTCACCACAAATCAATGATGCACGGTTTTGCGTTTCTCTTTTTGAAATAGTTAAGTCTTTTGGGTGTCTCTATGTCTGACCTCCTATTCAAACTATAAGGAGAGGATTGATTACAAGACAAACAGATTAAAGCTAGCAAGGCGAGTGTGGGTAGAAGGCCCGTCTAGAGAGGGAGTGCCATGGTGTACTTACGTTGGGTGGAGCCAGTGGCTGTGTAGTTGGACACCATGCAGGAGTGCTCCGCTCTCACCTGAGACAGGAATTAAAACCATGAGGAACAGGGTTGAACTAACCCATAGGAAGGGGGTAAAACCATGGGGACCATGTCCAGATTAACAAGCACCATCTTCAGTTTCTGAGCTGTTCAAGATCGTCCAATGTCAACCCATGACGATATGACAATTTTAGCTCAGTGTGCACTTACAAAACGACTTTTGTCTCTACTTGATACAATCTTTTGTACTGCACCACCTTTACATCCTGGCCTCTTGCGAGGGGTGCAAATTGTCCTTTAATCTCATTCACTTAAACTATCCTAATTAAAAGGTGTCATCTAAATTTGCCTTTATCCATTGTGTTTTGTTGGCAGTAACAGAATGATCCAGTTTACGGATAACAAGTAGAGAAGAGGAGTTCCGTCTTCAGTTACATGAACTGAAAGGGAGATCTGGTGAACGTAGTAGAAGCAGAGCACTTAATACCAGGGGTTTTTCACCACCGTCCCGAAAAACATTTTGAACCATCCTGATTCGTCCCAAGAATCTTTTTTACATTTTGAGTTGTTACTTACTGATAATATAATAAAAACACAATACATTATGTTGATAAAAT
>JAOSLM010000034.1:23562356-23577956 GCA_025629765.1 Eleginus gracilis | reverse complement strand
CACACACACACACACACACACACACACGAGAAGCACTGGCCAACACCCAGCTGGCGTCCTGAGGTCTAAAGGGTCGTCATGGCGACGGGATCTCTACTTCAGGTCGTTCCAGAGATTTTAGTTTTTACAGTCGAATTATTGATTGTATACTTTTGGGTCAGATGAAGACCCCATGCGTTAACTCTGGTCATGTAGAGAGGACCATCGACCACGTAACTGGTCTGAGCCCAGACGACCCTCCTCCCAGCCAGCAGTCCAGAGCACGGGCCGTTCTGCCGTGCTTCTCGAGTCCCTGCCTGGCCCTGCACTGCTCTCCCTAACCAGCCTCTCCGGCGTCTAACCAGCCTCTCAGGTGTCTGACTCCCCCCAGTAGCAAGAGGGGCCGGGGGTCCCCCGCAGACCGGATCCCCCAGAAGCGATGGGGGCCGGGACGGGGGTCCTGCCTACCTTCCAGAGTTTGTGAGCACAATAAAGGCGGCGGCTAGGATCTTAAAGGAGGCCTCGACGGAGCCGATGGCGATGGCCTCGGCGGGGTCGGTGGAGGGCGGGGTGCTGCGGCGCAGGTCCTCGAACACCTGCCGGTGGAACATGGCCGCCTCTGCCTCTCGGGCGATCTGCCACGTGCAGTGGGGGGGAGCAAAGCCACGCCAGGCAAGATGCATGAGGAGGATAGTGGGGTTGGGGTATAAGGAGACAAAGGGTTGCGGAGGATTGAAGGAAAGGAGGAAACAACAAGGGGACAAGAGGAGGACGGGTGTGAGTGCAGTGAGATACATACACAGACAAGTTAAAAACACACAGGTTAAAACATACCCAACAATCATATCCCCCAGGGGGTGGATACGCAGGGTCATGCTACACCCAATCAAATCACAGGCTATTGATCGACACTGATTTGCACATTCGTTCCCAGCTGGACGAGTACAAAAAAAAGTAACAGTTACTGGACAGGTGCACAGAAGGCTCAGTCAGAATGAAGGGGAAACCGTTAGATGCAAGATAAAGATGAAGCCTGTTAGAACCACGGTTAGTGAGCATGAATGAACTGTAAAACAGTCATGTTACTGATGTGCAGTTTAGATCGGTTAAAGGACTGGTTACTGGGGTTACTGGGCAGGGGACGGGTTAGGCTCAGTAGGCCAGCATGCAGTCAGACCAAGAGGCAGGTGTTGGAAGACTGCAGAGTCTGCAGTGACTCGGACCAGGGTCGTTTGGAGGAGGGGCCAGGCAGTTTGAGGAGGCCAGGTAATTTGGAGGGACCAGGCAGAGGCGTAGTCCATCATGTAGCCACCAGGCTACTCCTTTCAATGCTACGTTCTCATCCTATTTATACATCCTACCAAGGCTGAACAAAGGGATACGCTCCATTATGTCATTTCGTAGTGCTTTCCTCCTCGAAAAGCTTTCTTAGATGCATGGAGGAGTGAGGCATCTCACTCAAGGTGGTCTACTGGCAAGGTCCAGGGCGGGCATGCATTGGGGAATCACGCCTTAGCCCAGACATATAAATGACCCTTCTGGAGAGTTGAGGTCCTTCAGGTTGACTCACTACCACACACGAGATCGTCTTGCGATGAAGAGGCTAGCGATAAGGATGCTATACATTCAAAATAGCAAAGAAATGGAAGAGCGTAAATAGGAATAAGAACCAGCCAGTTGACCATACCCCAGGTTTCTACAGGGAAACCTTCCCAGTAGATCTGGTCAAGTGGGTTAAAGCACACGGTTTCAGGATGAAAATGACCCCAGTAGCGATTATAGTCAGAAAAACAAATGCAAACACAGAGAAGAACTAAGCTGTAGTGGTTACTACCCTGAACTCCTCAGTGGGACTAGTAAGGTGAATGGTAAACTGTACTGTCCCCGTTGTGTGGGCTGGGCTGCTCACCATGTGCTGCGTGCGGACGGCCTCCAGGGGGTAGTCTCCCTTGGCCGTCTCCCCGCTCAGCATGATGCAGTCGGCACCGTCCAGCACGGCGTTGGCCACGTCGCTGCCCTCGGCGCGTGTGGGTCGGGGCTTCTTGATCATGCTCTCCAACATCTGCACGGGATCAGGGGTCACAGGTCAAGGGTCAGGACATCAAGTAGGCCTTCAGCACGAGACCGGACTTCTTTGGTTAGCCAGTGAAGAGACAAACGTCAACACTGATTTGTAAATGTCTTTACAAACCAATTGTTACATTAGTGTAGAAGACATTTACAAATGTATACAAATGCATTTAATCACGGCCATAGTACACGCAGTACTGTGTATTGCTAGTTTAAAACTATTCAACATTACCAACCTGTGTAGCGCAGGTGATTGGCTTGCCGGCTCTGTTGCAGCGACCAATCATCATCTTCTGGGCCAGGAAGACCTTCTCCGTGGGGATCTCGATACCCAGGTCTCCGCGGGCAACCATGATACCGTCGCTGGCGTCCATGATCTCGTCAAACCTGCGTTTGAAGGGACCAACGCGTCAGACGAAGAGGAAGATACTAGGGGCACCAAATATCGTACCAATTTGATCAAAGACGAGTAACTGAAGAACTCAGTTTGGATCAAGAATAAAGACCGAAATTCAGCACTTTTCACAGCCATTTTGTATTCATATATCATGATGTATAGTTACAGGATTGTCCAATATATTCATCATCACAGAATCGTGATATTATCGGTATTGTGGGCCATGCATCTCATATCGTAGGGTACCCTGTGATTCCCACCCCTAATGGAGACCGTGCCGCATGCGTTAAGTGTGTGGTTGTTCGGTGCGTGCGGCCCACCTGCGGACCCCCTCGTGATTCTCCAGCTTGCTGATGATCTTGATGTCCTTTCCCTTCTCGCCCAGCACGGCTCGCACCGCCTTGACGTCCGCCGCCTTGCGGATAAAGGAGGCAAACACCATGTCCACACCCTGTTCCAGGCCGAACTGCAGGTCCTGGATGTCCTTCTCTGAGACGGCCGGCAGGTCCACGGCCGCACCCGGCAGGTTCACGCCCTTCTTGCTGCCCAGCGTACCGCCGTTCTCGATCTCACACATCAGGTAGTCCGAGCCTGAGGGGGAGGGGGAGAGAGAGATATCAGGCCGACGCTCACTGAGATTGGGCTGGGCTAAGCCAGGGTTTGACAGCCGAGGGAACCGTAATATACTAATGATAAAAACCACTTTTCTAAGACCACTGTAAAGCCAAGAGTCGTTACACTGAGGTGGTTGTAAGACAGACAACCCTAACACAGGGGTGGAAGGGGGGCAACAGGACGCAGTAGAGAATAGTTGGGTCTAGAAAACTGGGAAGGAACCTGTAAATTGTTAACAATTCAACAACACACCTTAAGTATTGGTACCCACCGATCTCCTTAACCTGCAGGGACATGAGTCCGTCGTCGATGTAGATCTTGCTGCCGATCTCCACCACGTTGGTGATGTTCTTGTAGTCCAGCCACAGGACTGTGTCATCACAGTTGTCCATGAAGCTGTCATCCAGGGTCAGCTTGATCATGTTGCCCTTCTTCAGCTCCACCTCCGCCTCCCCGCTCTGTCAGAAACACGATGGGGAGCAATGTTTTAGCCTATGGTTTGAACAAGATTCATGTTTACTCCAGTCAAAAACAAAACCTAAATGCCTGGAGAAGAGAACTTAAGTCACAAATGTGGACTAAACTTTGCGTCTGTAAGCAGACCATGCAGTGAGTTTGTTGACATCACACGAGTCCTGCAGGGTTGCATCCCCATATCTAGACCTCAAACACCACAGCCCTAAACCAAACCTGACCAGGCGGATATGAGCCAGTTTGCAAGTCAGAGGTCAGGTTGCACGTTATTACAGCAGTCTCTAAGTGGCACAACTATGGTGTAAATGGGTTTAGAAACTTGCCCTATCAAATATTTGAATTTACGTTTTAAAGAGTTGTGACAATCAAAAAAAAAAAAAAAAAGGGTTAGGTCTTCAGAGTCCTGAGGTGGTCTCTCATGGTGTGAATGGGGGACTCACTCCTTTGATCAGTCCGGTCCTGATCTCGGGCCCCTTGGTGTCCAGGGCGATGCCCACTGGCCGGTAGTGGATGCTTCCGGGCTCGAAGCTTTCACAGGCCTCGCGAATATTCTTGATCGTCTGCGAGTGGTACTGAAACACATAGAAAGACATCTTAAGAAATCTAGCTACCTCTGCATTGTATTTGGAGGCATATTAGTAAAATAACTTGTATATTCTGAGGGGAGCTCTACAGCTCTACGGATTGTGATGACGTGAGCACGACAATGAGCAAGCGAACATTATCCTGACTGCATTAGTAAGAGTCATGCTGGACGTTAAGTTATTGACCCAATTCAACTAATTGATCAGAAACGCTCTTGAACGTGATCTCTCTGTAGGAGATGCCGACTTTCATTTTGTTTCTGCCAAACAAGATTTTGTATTCATCAGAAATCTCTGCCTGGCTTTGAAGATCTACACAATCAACATGGAAAGATTCAAAATGGAGGGGGACAAGCATGTACCCGTTATGGCATGATGCAAAGCAACTTGCACTGGACGGCTGTGTTAAAGAAGTTCAAAGACAAAAGGCAGGAAAAGGAGTCTCCTTGGCATTCTACCCAAATTCCTGTCCGTGAGGATGGTGCCATGGTAGGCGTGTTTTGGCCATTTCTACCTGGTTCGGTTGGCCAGCGGGGAAAACCAACCAACGTTTTGCATACTACGGCATCCATACTCCTGCCGTTTGCTGGGATTGTAGGCCAACCAATGAAGTAGTAAATAGTGGATAGCTTTGATTATCTGTAGTTTTATTTTCTTAACTTTTGTGGATCGGATCACACCAAGTCGTCAATACGTGGTGCAGTCACAGCTGTACTAAGATCGGTCCATCTGTGATCAGATCAGTCAGGAAGCGTGTTAATGCCACCTGTGATCAGGGCCTTGGATGCAAGGTTCAAGTAATCACATGGCCGGCAATGATATTGGCTGCAGGGCCAAGTACCGTGGGCACTGTGCCATGATTACCAGGGCATTACCTTGGGATTCAAACTTCACTCAAATAACCTCCCCTAAAAGCCTTAAGCTGTATTGAACTGATACTTCTTTCTTGGATTTAAGATTGTTTAATAAAGATATCTAGTAGCGGTCATTGCAGCATTTCACCAACACTACACGGGGACAGAGAGGAGAAAGGCTGGTCTGCAGACCAATAAAGTATTTATAGCAACGAGCCAGCAGAGATTAGGTGTCCATGCTCATCTCACAGCTCTCCTCCAACCCTGATCCCGCTCGCATGTTTGGAGAAACGCACACGAGGAGAAGACCAGCTGTGAAACAGGCTGTCCTAGAATGGAAATTTAAGTCTATGCACTACGAGAAGAACCTTTGGGCGAAATTCCTTTGGTTTCCAAACCTTTGGATTTACATATCAATCGTAGGATTAAACAAATAAATGTAAAAAAAATAAAAAAAATAAAAATAAAAAAAGGGATTTGATGCAATATATTTGCCCACTACATTCCTTTAGTGAGGGGAACCATCCTCTGAACACACTTTAGAATAAGGGGGGGGTAAAGCAAGCACACTTCCAGCAAACCAGAAATATCATAAAAAGGTGTCACAACCAGATTAAGTCTATGAGGCAAAAGCCAGACGTGCTAAAGTAAAACCCTTAACCTCAACCGTGTCTGGAACAATGGGCTGACTCTGCCCATTGTAAAGTGTGCATTGACACAGTCCACACGCATATCTGTGAAGCGTGGGCATGTCTTCGTTTACCTCATGGTTGCCATGGGAGAAGTTCAAGCGTGCAACGTTCATCCCAGATTTGATCATCTCCTTCAGCATGTCCACAGAGCGGGAGGCTGGCCCTAGAGAAGGAACAAAGACAACAGTATTAGGACTGGTTTATGAGCTTCACACCAGTGTGACTCACTGATACAGAAGACCGCTTCCAAGAAGACATTATAAACTCACGATAAACTCATGTCTGAGTTGTTTCAGTAAAGCATGTGCCGCTTTAGAGCGGCTAGGGCACTAGCTGCAGTGCACTACGTTGAAGTTTTATGGCTTTCCTGTAAAAATAAACCATGATACCCCGTGCTGCGAGTCAGTGAGGGTGTGCCTCAAACTGACTCAGAGGTGATGCATTATAGAGCCCTATTTTGCACATTTTAATCAGAAAAAGTGTCTACTTTTGTTAATTAATAAAACGGTAATTTTTTTTGACTACAACTTGATATTTCTTGATCAAGTTCAGCCAAATTACGATTTTCTTTGCATTTCTGCAAAATTCCAGGTTATAGAGTTGATTCCATTTCTAGTACCAGATTCCACGATTTCATCCGCATCGCGAAAATCATAGGGCCCTACACTACGCGGCATCGTCACAGCGACCCACCGATGGTGCAGATGATGCCGGTATTGCGGGCGGTGGTGGGCTCAGAGTCGATGTCCAGCAGGCACAGGTGCTCCAGGAAGGTGTCCGCCATCGCGGCGCCGAGCTGCTGGGTCTGGATGAAGGCCGAGCCCATGTCCATGGTCTTCTGCTGAGGCATGGTGGATCCTGATGCTGGGTGGGTACTGCAGGAGACAGGGAGAGTGGATCGCGTTAGCTGCTACTGCCAGCACAAGACCAGCAGCGCTCTGCTCAGCTGATCCTAGTAACAAGGTGCTTCATTAGATTAATACCAAGGTCAACAGAGTGCAAATATAGGCCACAACCAGTGCCTCCATTTTGATTGCAAATGGTGACACGAGTGGTCAGGATAGAAATGTCATTCAGAATGACTCAGCACCACCTCATTTGTATATAACAAACGCACCAACATTTCCTGGCCGGACTTGAAAGAAATTCTAAAGCTCGGTGCTTAGACTACACCTCGACCACAAGGCATTTAAATAAAATTCTTATTTAGACAACAAACACGCTGTGGTTCCCTGAACAATAGACAGGTTTGAGGATATGACCTCAACAGCTAAACACAAAAGATTTGGGAGGTTTAACTCTATTCTAAAAAAGGATAAAAAGACTTAGAGATGGCACATTGAGCTATCCACTCACCAACAAGTGTGTCAACCATTTAGGCCCCATTTTGAAACGGGATATTTTTGCAAGATCTTTTAAGAAATAAATGTAATCAATTATGTATGGACATAACAGCAAACTAGTGTTTTCAGCACGTCTCCCCCAAAAAACACTTTGTAACTGAGAACTTTGAAATTTTGCCTTAGAAAAATACACAAAATGGTCAAGAAGAAAAATTTCAAATCTAAAATAATGTACAGATATGTATCCAGCTGTAAAGAAATTAAAAAGATTATATTAGTTTTGTGCTAAAATCTAAATGTTAGTCTCCCAGCCCTACACTCAAGTCAACCTGCTTTACCTACCTGCTCTAGCTTACCCTGTGTGCACATGACACCAAGGAAGGCTACCAAAATAAACCATGAGGCCGGGTCTTTTGTGATGGCTACTGAGGAATCTACAATGAGGAAGTTCAGCCCATTCTGATTGGATGGGCTCCGGTTACATAACCGCATCATATGACCTGGCCAGACACCAAGGGAGAAGAACAGAGACGCAAGGCTGTGTTCTCGCTCCAAAACTGGCCCTGGATTCACTGGTGGTTTCGGGTAATTAGGCAAGGAGAAAGTAGGCCCGATACAAGACGGATATTGTTGCAGTTTAAAGTGTAGAAAGTTTTAGAGGCAACAACGATCTAAATTAAATATAAAAAGACATGCAACAGCCAAAACTGGGGAAGCATCATACTGCTGGACAAATAACCTTGACGAGACTGGATGTCGCCATTTTGAATTAATTATCATTACGCAAGTGGTCAGAAAACCCTATGATTGCTTCTGTCAGTCTGAACTGGACAGGACTGGAGAATCAAAATGGACACCTCTGAATTGCTAAAGCAGCGACAGTGAAATCATGTGCAAGTAGTTGATGTAGTGGCAGCCTTTTCAGTTATTTGCCATTATTATTTATTAGCATTTTTCCTGATGAACATGACGTCCAGGCAAGAATTTACACAATCATGCTCACAACATGGCACCATCACCCAACTCAGCACAAGGATGCAACCACAGAAGAACGTTATGAAACTCTATAGCCTAACAGTTGCTCAGTATTGCTCATGACATCCTGTGCCCAGAAGGCGTACGTGCAGAGAAACCCATCCAGCATCACCGGCCCCTCAGTGCCACCATCAGACCAGCACTGTAGCAATATAGAGAGAGCTCTGGGACTCAGTACGTGAGCTCAGTCACATCCCAGTCTGCTGAGGCTGGCTGAGTCACCGACACACACCAACATCCCACCACACGGGCAGAGGGGGCCGTCCCCTCATTGGCTCAACATTCCTCTGAGAGGTGTGTGGGCGTGTGCGTGTGCGCGTGTGCGTTTTACGATTCCATCATTTTAAAAGCAAGACCTACATTCATTTCCCTAAGCACAATTGAGTCATTCTGGTATACAAGCTTCAAATGATAAATCCCAAACTAAGATCGAGCAGAAATATCCATGATTATAGGTAATGCTTTACTACAATAATAGCTTTACTATTAACGTCATTTGACGTTCATTAGACTGTTAATTTGAACAGGTTATGCATGGAACACTGCAGTACAAGTTAGTGTTAAGCTGAAAGAACAAGGCCTTCAATGCAATATCAACTTCATCTCCCCTTTATCATAAGTCAAACATCCTGCCAAGTTTGTCATTCCCGGGTTAAATCATCATTTAACACGCCTTGCGAGTCCCTCATTGTACGAGTTATGGAACCGTATCCAGTGATGCCTCTGGTCTTTGACACAACCAGCACTTATCTCTCTGAGCCTATCGGGAGACAGGACAATGTAAACATAGCTGCAACTGGCAGAGGCCTGGGAAAGACAATTGCTGACCGCTTTTGTACAATCTCTCACAATCACGGCTGGTTTTTCTAACACCAACGATCATCGAAGCCGTGCACAGCTGGGTGGCAGTATTAAATGTCACAAAGTAGTACGAGCCAATGAGCATTAAGCATAGTCCTACACTAATTAGATAACAACCAGCTATAACCAACCGGTTTAGTTGCTGCATGCGTGAGTAATTCAAATACACTTCCAAACAAAAAGGGTGATTTTGTATCTTCAGCTTACATGACCAGCCCTGAACCCAGATCAGCAGCTGCCCTGAGTGACGTAGTAGGGATACCAACTTTAGCACCTGCTGCTAATAATCCCCCCCCAATCCCTTTACCTATGCAACACACGCACACTCTGGAGCCACATCCTCTGAGCCTTCCTGCTTCTCCTGAGGAAGACAGCCTCCATGATCAAGTGTGCTTTGTATAACCGAACAGTACGACGGTAAACAATGTCTCTACCGGCGTTTAATTTCCGGTTAGAGGTCAACTTGGAGGACAGTGCGTCCTCCTAGCAGGATAGCATGACGGCTAATCCCAACCCAATTAAAAACAAGAAATCATTCCACAGACAGACACAGGCACACCCACACTCACCCCCCGTAGATCTTCTGGTTCCTCCTGGGAACAAAGAGGCTTGACGCGGTCAAAGACCTCCCCAGAAACCTGAGCATGCTACAGGGACCAGCCCCCTCTCTAGCAGCGACGCTCACATCCACAGATGAGCAGCAGGATGCGGCGAGTATGCAAACGCAGGACTCACGACTCGGCCGGCTTCTCCCCGAGGACAAAAGCAGGGACCAGGAGCCCCTGTTGTGTCCGTTTAACAGCCGTGCCCCTCCGACTCTGCGGACACGCACAAGGTCACGCAGGACTAGAGATGTGGCGTAGATCGCCATGCAGCCATGTCACACCACCGCATAGCAGCTTGGCTCAGGCAACACAGCCCCCAGGCTCATATAAAGCCATGTCTATTAATAACCCTCACAACGTTGCTATGAAGAGTACACATGCAATGTATAGTAAACACACAACTAGCATGCCGTTTGTTAAGAACTACGTCACAGCCTTAGTTCAGCATTGGTCAAGGCATCGTAAAGAGCCTTATAATTGACATGACATACAGTCCAAAAGACCATGAAAACGGCAGCTATTTTGTCAGACGATATGGGAACAGGTATCGACACAATACCCATTAGAAAAATTAAATAAAAAACGTAAGCCCTAGGCCTCTGCTCTCACAGGAATATCTTCACTGCCTCTGTTGGTCCAGACCCTGCCAGCATTAGTCAGCACGTTACAGTCCAGCTATGGTGCAGAGGCACCGCATGGGGGCAGAGCCAGATGCACCCACACCTAGAACAGCTGCAAGGTGATCCCCCTCCAAAAAGGTAGGGCTTGAGTAGATATGACCAAGTCACTGTCCTCTAGGCTGGTGAGCCTCCATGTCAACTGCTCAGTCATGGTCTCACAACAACTTTGGTAAACCAAGACCAAACCAGTCTACGCATTTAACAACCATAACTACAATTATTACAGACCAGCCAATGATGAGGAAAGAGGATTTATAAATTTGCGTGGGTCTATGGAACCATGTAATTATAAACCGATATTTGATTGAAGGGCAAGATTGACAGGAAATACAGAAAATGGCACAGAGAAAGGTGTTGAGTCTTTAGTTTCTTGCCAGACCAATTAAAACGTAAAGCCTTAATCTAGGCACACATAACTAATTCTCTGGACTCAATCCGGCAAGACCTCTGAGAGAAGTGCTTCCATTTTGCTCATGGGCCCTGACACAGGGATGATGTACAGGCCGTTACATAACTGTTCCAGCAGTCTCATGATTTCCGTTTCGACGTAAGGACTTGCTAACGGTTTAGAGTTTTTCATAATGTTCTGGAGTGACGAAGGACTTGTATTTCTACATAATTCGTATTAATTTAACAAAAATATATAGTGTGATTGTTAATTCAATGTCTATGGATTAACTTTTACAGAAAAGTCAGCCTAGGCCAAAGCCATGCTAATTCTATTTTTTTTTAACAAAGACCATAGCCATCACGTACACCATGCTCTTATGATTCGCTTTTGATAGTGCAATATTAATATTTGATCACCTAGAGTGGGATTATTAGAACATTCCCCACAATGAATCCTTCACATTTACATTAATGACCTCAACCGACGAGAGCATGGCTCACTGAGCACAACATAAAGCTTAACACTAACATCTAAATAAGAGGATACTTATACGTAATGGAAAGGCACACCGACACAGATGCGCCAGAGGTCACGTGGTGTGCCCTGCGTCACACTCCCCTGCCAGAATGAGGCTGACCAATAGGAGGCCAAGCCGGGCTGGACCACGCCCACACGGGGAGACAGCAGGAAGCGATGTACCAATGTTCCGCCAGCTACCAGTTCACCTTTAATCTCTTAATTTGCATAATTACAGATGCTTTAGGTTATTTGATTTAGTTTAGAAGAGTGAAGCACTGCCAATTTACGTGCTGGAAAAGGGGAAGTATCCCATAAATGTACACATGTCGTCCAACAAACAGGCACACACACACGGTGGGTTAGTGCGTCACATACCAACGTGATAACCCGGTTCATGTAACCCAACCATCAGCATCATCATCACCTGGACATCAAAAACAATACCACACAACAAGGAGCGAAAACCTCCGGAAACAAAACCCAGACCTCAAGTGGAGTTCATGTCGCCATCCTCGAGTGTCAACATGAACAGCAAGAAAACACTTTCCCGGTACCGTGGTGAAAGTACCGGGAAGCTAAAAGAGTAGGGTAGAGAAACTCGGCGGCCCTGCGGGGTACCAATGTTGAAGACACTCACCTTGTCTCGCCGAGTGATCGCCAGACTGACGTTCTGCAGCTCCGCGGCTCAAGGTGATCCCTCTCACTTCCCGGGACTACTTCTCCGAGATGCGTGCTGATATCCCTCCGCGGTGACGTAGTTCGCCAGGGAAATCTCGAAGATTTTTATTTTATTATTTCTTTTGTTTTTATAACCTAATTCGTTCGGATTGTTGAGGACCGATTTTTATTGAAACGTTTTAACGTGGATTGTTTAAGCAAACGCGGAAGCGTTGAAGAGTGGTGTGGTGATGCGTCGTTGGATGAGGGACCAATCGGGAGGCAGGACGGTATCGCATCTTCTGGGCCGACCCGTGACCGTGGATGACGGGGGTTCGTATCATTTTACTTGCGCTGTATCTGGTAGGTTTGTATTACCTTAATTTCGATTAGTTACATATACATTGCATGTATATGAAATAACGAGTTATTTGTCCGGAATTCATGAAGTGAGTTAATTTAACCATTTAATTGATATCGCCATTAAGGCACGTCGGTAGCAATATCGTTATTATCAGCCACGCGTTATCCACGATGCACATGGTTTTAAGAAGTAGGCCTCCCGATCTGCAACGTTAACACGCAGTTAAAATGTTTCGCGAAACAACACCGCCCCCTAGCGGTTAAATAACGTCATTATTATGTTATGTATATATACTAACTTAACCTATTCAAATATATATATTTACATAACTTCTCTATCACTACTATTCCTATATATATGCTATATATAGGAATAGGTAAGGAATAGGTAAGTTCAGTTCATTATATTTACACTAAATGTATTTATTTTCATGCTGAACGCTGAATCCTGTTAGCTTGATTGTCATACAACACAACATGTAAACATGGCTTCTCTTCTCATTATTATTGCCCTACACTACACAGTAACATTGTGGAGCAGACTGCTGCTTTAAAGTGTGGATCACAACACGTGTCTGCAACAGTCGGAGAGTAGGAGCAGTGCACGGAAACACGCTGCTGTAAATCCTGCTGGAGGATTAAATATCTTATTAGCAGCTCTGTCTCTGACAAAGAGATTGACAAAGACCTACTTCTGACAAAGCCCAATCAATCGTAAATATTAGCAATTTTCAAAACGATTAAACAGCACAAATCTATCTTGGGGAGAGAAATCAGTCTCTGCGTGACTCAATGAGGTCTGGACCCAAGGCTGGCCGGACAAAAGAGAGGCCTAACTGTCACTTCTCATTCTCTTATCCCCCTGTGTCTACATGGCTGCCTTTGTCTCCACATTGCCTTCGTTCACTGGTTGCATGAGCTCCTTCCCTCATTCCCCCCATGTCCCCCCCCGAGTACCCTGCCTGTCCTCACCTTATTACAACAGTGGTGGTGCTGTTAGCTCCACTGCTATCTCCCCCCCAGTTCCCTGCAAGCGCTCACCTTAATGCACCAGTGGTGGTGTAAGCTAAGCTCTGCTGCTTTGGCCCCCTACGTCCCCTGCCCACCTTATAACCACAGTGGTGGTGTCTTGAGCTTCGCTGCTATTTCTCCCCTAAGTCTCCTGCCCGCGGTCACCTTATTACAACAGGGTTGGTGTCCTTAGCTCTGCTGCTATCTCTCTCCTAAGTCCCCTGCCCACAACAGTGGTGGTGTCTTTAGCTCTGCTGCTATCTACCCCCTCAGTCCCCTCCCCGCGCTCACCTTATTACAACAGTGATGGTGCTGTTATCTCTCCCCTAAGTCCCCAACCCACCTTAATGCAACAGTGGTGGTGTCTTTAGCTCGCTGCTATCTCCCCCCTTCGTCCCCTGCCAGCGCTCACCTTAATGCACCAGTGGTGTTGGTGTTAGCTCCAGTGCGATCTCCCCCATCAGTCCCCTGCTCACCTTATAACAACAGGGGTGGTGTCCTTAGCTCGCTGCTATCTCTCCCATCCCTCCCCTAAGTCCCCTGCCAGTGCTCACCTTAATGTGGTGCTGTTAGCGCTACCCATGCTGCTCTTCAACTAGTTGTTGACGGCCTCTGTCTGTCTGGATCCTCTCTCTGAGTTCCTAAACGCTTCCCCTAGGCCCACTCACACACCCGCCCCACGTGAAGGACACAGCCACAGGCCAATCCTTCTCCATCGCTAAGCAGTCGTCTTGGGCGTCCATCAGCTTTAAGATTATTATGACCTCTGTGTAAAGCGTCAGATTAATCCTACTGTACAGCCTTCAGTGGAAGACATTCACCTGTAATGATGTTATGAGACAATAATGTGTGTGAGTGAGTGAGTGTGAGGGTGTGTGTGTGTGTGTGTGTGGGTGGGTGGGATGTGTTAGTGGGTGCGTGTGCATGCGTGTGTGTTTTTATGTGTTATAACATCACATCTATTCTATCTAAAAATATCCAGGCAGTAGCACACACAACAAATATTGTAGTGCAGGCAAGTTCATGGACAAGACACCCTTTGTATCGTTAGTCTTTGAGAAGTCGTTATGATGAGACCACACATCTCAAGTACAGTGTTGTCTGTACGTTCAACCTTTTATACCCTTTCCTTCTATAAATGGACCAGTTGTGTTAGGGAACTGAACAAAACAAACAGGACACCTTCCTGGAGGCCTCAGATAGCTTGTCTCTGATTGGCCCAGCAGGTGGTGGTGGGAGGGGGGCTATGCACCAGTTAACCTAGCTTATCATCGCACACTGTTTACACATCATGGTTGGGTGTCAAGACAAGTGACAGAATTTAAGTGATTATACTGTTCTATAGATCTTACATTTTGGTTTGAGATGGCTGGTGTTTATTGTCTTCTGAGGCAAACGACTTTGTAGATCATCAGAAGTTTTCTTCTTTGAAAGATGCAGGCAATTATAGAGAAAGATCAGTCAAATGGCCTTATCACTGTATTTCTGTTTACATAAAACGATATTCATTAAGGGAGAGTAGCAATAAAAATATATATTTTATTTATATATTTAAATAATATTTTATAAAATTTTTAGTTAAAAATACTTTATGACTGTAAGGCTCCCCAACCCATATGTCAATACTCTACGCATTATTCTATATATATTATGTTATTATCATATAATATGAAATAGGTTTGTCTAAAGTACACACATTCTGCATGTTTTTCCAATACAACATCAATTGAGCTTCATTTTCCTTTGAAGTATAAATGTTAATAGACATCAGCACAACTGCACACAAAATCCCACACACACAAACACGCACACACACACACACACACACACACACACACACATGCACAGGCATACATACATTCATTGTCCTCTATGTTTTTCTCTCATCCTTGTCAGCAGCAGAAGCAGCAGTCAGCTGCAGGGTCACATGACTTGCTGGCTGCTTGCACTGAGCATGCTCAGTCCCCTCTGTGTTGTCAGGGAGAATATAAGACAGTGGTCGGAGCAGAGATCTGCAATAGATAAACACACAGACACAGACACACCGGCCGGCAGCACACACACTGATCGCGACTCAAGCTATCATGGGGGGAATGTGGATACAGTGTTTTTGATGAGCATTTCAAAGGGAGCATTTTTGTTCTATTGTGTTATTCAGTGTGAGAGCGGCCGTCGGTAGAGCAGCAGCAGGAGGAGGAGAAGGAGCGAGGCAAGGACAGCATCCTCTCCATCGCGGATGACGGTAGGTCTGACGGGGGCATGGCCGGGTGAGGTGGCGGGGGTGGGGGCGTCTTGATCTAGCTAGCATCTCTGTGTGAGACTGTTAATATATGGAGGGAGGTGGCTGTTCCCAACCCCCCCCCCCCCCCCCCAACCCACGTAAATTTTATTGTGGGGCCGCGGGGTGTGGGACGGGGGGGGGGGGGGGTTGGGGGGGGGTGTGGTGTGGGGGGTTTGGGGGTGGGGGGGG
>JAOSLM010000034.1:23206617-23217244 GCA_025629765.1 Eleginus gracilis | reverse complement strand
CTTCACCTGTGTGCTCCCTATATCAGTCCTCTCCTCCCAATCATTCCCTGCCAGATCGTCTCTCACTATTCACAGAGTTTTAACGGAACTCCAGAATTGTTCATCGTCTGCCTGCCTGCCTGCTTGTTACCGAACCCTCGCCTGTCTGACCACCAGTCTGTTGTGGAGTCCCTGCCGGCCTGTCTGCTCCCCTGCCTCCGGCTCCTCGTCTGCCTGCCTGTTACCGAACCCTCGCCTGTCTGACCACCCGTCTGTTGTCGAGTCCCTGCCGGTCTGTCTGCTCTCCTGCCTGCCTGCCTGCCTGCCTGCCTGCCTGCCTGTTACTGGACCCTTGCCTGATTTAGAAGAAGTAAACCTGAACATTATCGCATCTTGTCTGTCTCTGAGGCGTGCTTTTGGGTTCCCATCTGTCAGCCTTTTCGGTAGAGCGTGACAATATGCCTACTTTTATTCCTGTATACCATGTCTGAGCCAAGCTATTGTCCTGCAGCGCTTCTATTTTGGAGCCTCCTTTGAACGGAGGGACTAAAGGGACACGGCTGATCTTAAACACACTCTTTACTCTACTTAACCTAATGCCTAAACTTGATCATATATAACTCAAACCTAATCTCCAACCGAATTCCTAAATGTGGAAATCTCCAATAGAATGCCTAAATATGGTGATCTGTAAACTAATGCCTAAAAGTGACGATCTATAATCTCAAACTAGACCAACTAGAAGCTAAAAATACTCCATCAAACCAGAAGCCTAAACTTGACCATCTCTTTAACCATCTAATGCTGTGCCTTTTTTTTTTTTTTTTTTTTTTTTAACATCTCTATCAATACCAAAACTAACCTTAAACCTACATGCAAGTGCCAACCATATACCCAAACTGACTGCCCAACTATTCAAACTTTAAACCAACAATCCATCTGAAATATTGTCACGACAATGTTGTGAGTTTTAGCTAAACGTTAAAACAGACTTGTCCCTTGGTCTCCACCCTGTTTCAATTTCAGTTTAAGGCTCATTAGTGTCAAATGTTTACATATTTTACCTTGTTTCACAAATGAACTTTTGTACAAATCTTGTTCTCTGTTGGCTTTTTTTCTAGAACTCTTGTGAAATTCAAAATATAGCAATGTGACGCAAACGTGTCATTAAATCTTCATTGGGATTTTCAGTATCTCGGTATGATTTCTTGTTGCCATTTGGAAAAGGTATTGTGGCACTTGGCCTCTACTCAACTCTGACTAATGGAAAGCCATTGTCTTAAAATCCCTTTTCAAAAGGACTCAGTATCAGGACTAAACGTGACTGACGCAGATCAGTCACTTTTAGCTTTCCGCTTTCCAATCTTTGGGATATTATGACACCCTTTAGGCATCAATAGTTTGTGCAGGTATATTTAATATTGTGTTTTTGAAATATGTATAATTTGCATGGCTGTATTTAATATGAAAGGATGTAGGGGTATCTGCTTCAGCAAACAATAATTCTGGGAAAGTTCGAGAAATGGCCCCTTACTGATGCGTTACCCCGCCAGAGAATTTTCCTCCAACCCCTCACGTTGCCTTCCATCTTTACTTCAAAGAGCAACTCCCCCCAGTCAGCACAAGTTAACTAAAATATGGAAGTACAACACAGACTTGCAAAGACCAAAGTACTGGTTCATAACATTAAATCTGTCTTATTTATAAAATCTCCATAGTTCACTCTACTTGATACTATTGTCTTGCCAAACGAGCGTGATGTGTTTTTATAGTCTGAACATCTGTTTGAGATCCACCAGTGAATAACTAGACTGGAGCAATCCCATCACAATGTCGGTAAGAAGACTGAACCATGCAGGGGAGGGACATTGAGTTCAAACATACTCCTATTCTACATTAAACACCTTCAACACTAAGATCCATTATTTTTATCCTTGTCATGTTAGCAATATTTGTAGTTACTAGGTTGTCTGTCTTAAGCCTTGGAGTAAAAGTTGTGCATGTGCGATTGAAAATCGAACTCAAGGATGACTTATTCGCTATGTTAGAATCACTGTGTATCAACTTGTATTTGTCTTGTACCGCTCACTGGCATTGTTAATTGCATCTGTAGCCGTAACATCCTTAAACACAGTGTAATAAATGAATTGTTCATTTTATCCAAGCCTGCTTATGGCTTACTTGGAGTACAGCAGTTGTGCATCTGCAGGATTTTAAACTGTTGAAATCATGAGACCATCTTTTGGTCTTGGGGGTGTGTGTAGGTGATCTTAAGAGCTTTATACTTCAGCTTCACTTTAAGACCAATACCAATCTGGTTTAATATCCAGTTCCATGTCCACGGAAAGCTCTTTAACTCAGGCACGCAATCATGGCAGGGAGAGGCAATCCGATCTTTAATGGGCATTTGTGCGCAAGCTGTGTGGGAGGCTCAGGTCCTCAAACACTCTTTGGGGAGCGACGGCAGGAGTTAACTGGATACATTCACTCTTTTGGGAAAGGAGTGTGCTCGTCTGTTTATTTATAGTATCTATAGTCTCCTTTATGAATAATAATGACCGATCGAGAGGTCTGTAAGAGGCTGGAATCTGATGAAAAGGAGAATGTATTCATATGTCAGCGCTATGCAAAGTCCCAGGAAAATAAAGGACACCCATTTGATTTTCAGTTAGAAGGATATGAAAGTATTAAACTGTCAGACAGAAGGTACACGCATATCTTAAAGCACTGGCGTTCGCAGTAAATTCCTCATGAGGAATTATTATTGATGGGTAAGTAAATGAAACCCACAACTAACAGTAACTTCAGTTAAATGAATAGCCATGAGAAGAGTATTAAACTTAATTCATTAAACTTAACTGTAAACTATGAGACTACTGAATATTGATTAAGTCCCAGTCTACTGACCATTTATACCATCTGGACATGAATCCTGCAAGACTTCTGTTCAGATGTATGTTGAACGTCAAGAGCTGTCGGGCTGCCTTACCTGTCCTTGAAGAAGAAGGTCTCTCCTCTGATCTGGGCCACGGCGTCGAACACCACAGGCTCAGAGCAGATGTCCATGGGGGTCACGGGGCCCTTGGTGGGGGGCAGGGGCGGGCCCCCGGTCCTGATTCCTGGGGTGGGGAGAGATACGCTGCTGATGTATAGCACAAGACGTGGCGAGGTCACCGCGACACAAGCATTTAGCCAAGGCACTCAAGGGCATGTTGTCTACCAACCTGTACTCAAATGCAGGTGGATTAGAACAGGTATTCCAGCCATACAACAGTTTAGTTGCAGCCTGGTCTAAAAGGGCGCATTCCTGACTAGGCTGTGACTTAGGTCGGGTTTCGAGAGAATGTGAACCGTGACGCAAAAAGTAAAAAAAAGTAAAGCATTTTTTAACTTAAACAAACGTCCACTTTGACTCCTCAAATTAGCGTTTCAGTGAAAACAGTTGCACTATTGCTTGCTATATACATATAAATACATACACGACTATAAATATAAATCAATCTAACAATCTCTGCAAGTGTTCCTTATCTCTTATGCTGTCAACAGAGACATACTAAAACAGATGAAGTCCCTCTCAGTCCGAGCTGCTCGAAGGCTTTCTTACCGTAGAGGTCCTGGATGCCTTTGACGTCGTCGTTGGGCAGTCTGAAGTCCTTGGTGTAGGTGTAGACGGGGGCCATCAGCGCCCCAGGGTCCTGGGAGTGCTCCAAGCCCAGGGCGTGGCCAAACTCATGAGCCGCCACCAGGAAGAGACTGTAGCCTGGGAGAGGGGAGGATCCTCCATCAGTTAGAATGCAAAACAAATCCTTTCTGGAATCGCAATATGATGTAAAGGTCATATTTCCGTTGATGTTCCCAAATAATGTGAAGATTTAAAATAACATGCGAATTGCATAACAGTGCTGCTGCTGATTATTAAAATAACTTGATGTGCATTCACCGTCTGGCCTTGTCTGAGTTTCCACATGCAGCAACATTCTCAGTGTTTACTTTGATCACAGCTATAAGTGCTCTTATTGGCGGATAGAGTCCACCATCTTCACACGTATAATAAGTTGAATCATCCAAAATGATTAAGCAGAAGTGCATGGCGGACTGCTGTGATTTGAATCAGTCCACTGTTGCTCTACTCATTGTAGCTCTGACCCTAACCCAGCGACGCATCGCTAATCCTCCATCTTTGTTTCATCCACCCTCTCAACCCGCCGTCTGCCCCCACCTTGGTCGGGGCAGAAGCCCCACTTGCGGTCCTCGTCATAGCTCTTGGTGGAGGCGCACCACATCTTGCTGTCGCTGCGGCCGGCGGCAGTGCAGGCATCGTAGGTGTCCCCCAGGAAGGTGAAGGGGAACATGCACGGACTCCCCTCGGAGTTCCCCCCGACCGTCGACATGGCTGAAACACAAAGGTTAGATATGGTCACTGTACCCTGATAGGGGTGATTCAGTGATTATGTCCTGTGTGTGTGTTGTAAATTAAAAAAGTGTAGTGTACCCTACTTGCCAACCTTGAAAAAAAAATATATGCTACATAGATGTGCCACACTGACAGACACTCTTCCAAATGCCAAAGGAAGAAAGAAGAAATGGGGGTTCTTTATTTTACGATTGGGCGGGTTCAGTGATTATTTGTGCTCAATGAAATCCGGCAACACTGGTCAGACGTTTTTGTGAAAGTTACATCTCCACCATCTTTGTTGGTTTATTGTGTGGTACCCAAAACAGTAGTTTGTCTTGTGTCTTGGTTGGTTTGGTCAGTCTTTTGTGGTCTCTTTCCCAGCATTATCAAGTGTTTTGCATTGCAGTTGAACTACAAACTGAAAAACATGAGAGCCATAATGGAATAACTTATTTTCTCCTACCTCTCCTTTTATCTGCCTCTCTACCTCAAAATATTACATTCCGCAGCAAAAGTAAAAGACCAGATGGAAAATATTTAAAGTCATCTCATGCAGTAGACCACAAGTGAATATGAAACCAGAACTGTGACACATCTGTGGGTTCATCCAGAGACGATAATAAAAAATACAAGTTAACATTCAAACACACTTCTTGACTAACAATGTACATGCAACCACGACAAAAACCAAAACCTTAACACAACGCAGAAATGTTTTAACATTTGAAATGCTTCCTACTAGGGAACAGTTGTATCAGGTTAAGCAAAGGGTATTGTAACATACCATACAGTACAATTCAGTAAAATGTGTACATCATGGTGGATCTAGCACTCACCGGTCTCTGGGCAGAACCCGTACTTGGTGTCGCGGTCGTAGTCATCCGTGGTTGCACACCAGCGGTAGCCATCGTCGCGGCCCTCGGTGGTGCAGCCGTTATAAATGGTCCCCTGGAAGGTGAAGGGGAACTTGCAGGGCGCGCCGTCGGCATTGCCCCCCAGGGTGAACAGCACTGCAGGAACAAGTTCAGAAGGCTACTCGGTCTTGGAGGAGGGAATGGTATTCTTCATATACATATTTTCTTCCTCTGAAGTTATAATGTATTTATTCTAGGGTTAACTTGCAACAGTTATACTGTTTACATGCCTAGTATTCTAGTTAAAACCAAAACATTGTTCCTGCCAGAGTATAGTGAAGCCTCATGTCTCCACTTTTAAATACTTCACAATCCAATTAGTCAGGATAGCTCCCCAATTATGGGGTCATAAATTGTGGCTTGGCTTCATGAAAATAATTAGTATCCCCCAGGACATAGAGAACAGTTGATATACTATTCATGGTCAACAATAAACAAGTGATACATGTGCCAAACTCGCTGGTTCTATCCAAAAGGAACAGGACAAAATGTCCGGAACTCACGTTCATGGGGACAGAAGCCATATTTGCCGTCGTTGTCAAAGTCGTAGGTGGTGGAGCACCACAGGAAGCCATCGTCCCGGCCCTGCGCTGTGCAGGAGTTGCACTCTTTACCCTGGAACAGGAACGGGAACTTGCAGAACTCACCGTCTGCGTTGCCGTACTTGACCTTCACCACTGCCAGGAAATCAGAATTAGTCAGCACAACGGGAATGGAGTTGCAACATCTTGGTAGGGAGGGTTGAAATACCAGGTCGTGGTAGGGAGGTGGAACCTCAGGTTGTGGTAGGGAGGTGGAACCTCAGGTCGTGGTAGGGAGGTCAGTTCGGCGTCAAGTTTTCCAGATAGGTGTGGTTCAAACCACAAAGAGTAAAATCACATAACACTCATTCAGGCAGTACCTTGGCCGTCCCCTAGGGTCCATTGCTCGTCATCATCAAAGTGGGAGTCTCCACCGATCCCAGGCCCGGGGGCGAAGGCGTGGGCCAGGAGGCCGTCTTTCCCGTCGAAGGGGTAGCCGTCTCCGTGCTCTGCTCGCCACACAGTCAGGAAAAACGTTGCGGCACATTCACAAAATGAGCATACAGTACAATGCTTGCAACCAACACACATATATTTACAGTTTGTTCGTATGTTATTGCTAACATACGCTTGCTTTAGTTTGAATGGGGCACTACAGGGCTCTACAGATGTTATGCAGAAAGTCACCAAATGCTGAAATAGCACGTTACTATGCATACGTGCATATGCATAGTCATCTAGGTCATCTATCTT
This sequence comes from Eleginus gracilis, assembly GCA_025629765.1. Taxonomy (NCBI): domain Eukaryota; kingdom Metazoa; phylum Chordata; class Actinopteri; order Gadiformes; family Gadidae; genus Eleginus; species Eleginus gracilis. The sequence continues at coordinate 23,210,681 of JAOSLM010000034.1, read as the reverse complement.
TCTTCAGTTACCTCATTCAAGTAAGTCTAGAATGCGCTGTTCTCCATTATAGTACAGCAAGGAATTGTCAAGACATAGGGGAGGATCTTCTAAAAACCGCCTGCCCTTAGATCATCATCGATGACCACATGTCCCTGGAGTTTGAGGTTAGGAGGTCTTAAGAAATCCCATAACCTTCCCTATAATATCAACCATCTTTCATGGCTAAATTATAGTTTGTTGATATATCAGACTCTATTCAGCCCGTTATAGTCTTACTTTACTCTCAAATCAGACATTGGTTTAATATCTGGAGTCTGAAGGCAGACCAGCTGAAATCTGGAAGTTTCACTTTCTTTCTCTTCAACTTTTGATCATGTTGCTTGAGGCAAATGAACACGTAATTGCCAATCAAAAACTCTACAAATACACTTAGTCAATAAATACACTTGTGAAACTAGTTTGGAACAGGGCATGCCGTTTTTGGCTTCCGACCCAGGCTCTGAGACATCTCCGGTTGGATCCCAGATAAAACCCTACTGGACTATAAGACTTGTTAGCTAATGTGTAGCGTGTGTTACGAATGAGCTTCAGCTCCACAGAGCAGCAGGCGGCGCGTACCGTTGCGGCCGAAGTTGATCATGATGTCGGCATCTCCGTCCATGAGGCGTGTGAAGGTCAGAGGGGTTACGTCGCTCCACACCTTGAAGGCTCTGTAGAAGGCGTCGTTGATGGTCTCCTCGTCCAGGTCGGGGCTGTGTCCCAGGATCCTGAGGGAGCAGGGATAAAGACCTGGTGAAGGGCTTAACCACACAGGCTGACATGCACCGTCTCCAAAGGAAACAGACTTTAGCAGTTTCTTTACAGAACCATAAGGTTGGTTTAGTGCTAAACATGATCTAATAATAACATTATTGAATACTCAAATAAATTGATCACAGCTTGTAAATCAACTCTCAAACTCTCAAGTCTCAAAGTCTAGAAATGTTTCCTCCTAATAAAATTCTAAAAAGAGGGACTTTATGAAGTCATTTATGCATGTTATTTATATATATTGTATATATGATGCAGTTGCAAACCTTATGCATTTACATACATGTTTAAGGTTTTAGATTGTAGATGTTTTACAGGAAGTCTGACTATGGGATTGTGTCATGAAGAACCCTAAAACAAACCCAGACATTAATACGTCTCTGGTCATGTGTTTATGCAGACAGACCCAGCCAGCACGGTCTAATAACCGGGCTTTCAGACGCGGGGGAGAGCAGCCTGTTGAAGCCAAGGTCAGCCAGCAGACCCTTTAGTACGCCTGTCTGCTCTGTACATTCCTGAACATACTTCCTGAATTCCTGAGTAGCTATCGTTCTAGAATCACAGAAGCACAGAAGCGTGGCCAAAACACACCTCGCACCGCACAGGTTAAGTTGCCTGATATTGTGCAGCGGAGAGCCTTGTGTAAGCAAGAACCGCGATGCAATGGCTTTAGAAAGCAAGAGGAGATGTTGCGCCCATCTCACAAGGCAAGCAGCAGGCTTGGAAGGCTTTGGGAAAGTGGGAGGAGTTTGTTATGCAGGACAAGAGTCAACTACAATAACATTAGAAGTTATAGATAGAAGAAAATATAAATGTTGATTAAAAAAAAGGTATATATTGGCAAATCGAATATGGCATACAATGGTCAACACCATTAATCTCCCTTCATCAGCAATTACATGCAAAATCTTCAAGTTAAAAACAATTATTTGAATAAAATCCTGCTCTCAAGCATATATACCAATCCTTTCCCAGGATTGTGTGAAAAGTGTGAGTAAATTCCTGACCTGTACGTGATGGCGTTCTTCTGCCACTTGGGCTTCCTGTGGAAGAAGTTATAATTGGCCACATCTGGAACACCGCAGCGGGGCTTCTTCATGATCTCCACCGTGTTGGAGTCGATCTCTCCCGTTTCGGGCAGTTTGAAGAACTTCTGCATCTCCTTCAGAGTGTCTTTCAGTACCATAAGGTTGCATCTGTCTTGAGGGCATCCGTAAAACTTGTTCAAGTATTTCTGGAGAAAAGATGTGCATGTAAAAATATATTTCCTTGCACAAAGAAAAAACTAAATGGAAATCCGCACCAAGTGCAACTCTTTGGCATTATGTTGTGCAAGTATTCAATATATAAAAAAATTATAACTTACCAGAGCAACTTCTTTGTCTGTTACGGGGGTGCTGTCGTCTCCTGGAAACCTGATAATGGGCGACGGGGCAGCATACACGTTGTAAAGGGCAATGCATTGCAACAATAACACTAAGTGCGTACTAAATATCGACGGGATACCCATGTCTGCAGACAAAGGAGAACTTCTGTAGATGAACAAACTAAATAACGACGCGCACTGCGGTTCCTGCCTCTGGCTCCTTGTGTAGATATATTTTTCTTCCAGTCTATCGGGACATCCTTCACCTCAGATCCATGCACTTTTCTAGATCTGCTTGCACATGCACTTTCCTCGGAGTATTTCGCAATCGGGATCCTGCGCAGACTCCAGGTCGGGGAGTAGGAGTCGTGCAGCCCAGACGTCAGTGTGTTGTGGCAGGTCTTCCCCTCCGCCCCGTTTTTAGGTCAAGCATCACGATGCAAACATTGCCACAAGAAAGTTGGTGTGTTATTTAGGATTTATTGAAGCATAGCCCATTTTGGCTGCATAAATACAACGGGTTTACTATTCACGCAGAAGACATTGCTGGCGGATTACGCTGAAAGAATACAGACATTGATGTCTCATTCCTTCTGTAGTTGAATGATTAAGTTGAAGTATTGCATGACAAGTTTAGCCTACATCGTCAACTGCTTTAGCACCCACTAAGTTCCTGATAACTTATGCCGGGGACCTGTCATCTGCAAAAAGGGCAACATCTCAATGTTATCAAAAACACTTCATTGAGGCATTTCAGTTAATGTATAAGTTCAATGTATTTAAATGTAACATATATAGCAGCTGGAGTCTGGTATTCATTGTAATGTACCTTTTACTTGTGCGTATTTACGTGCGTGTTAATGTTATTCCCCTGAACAGCTGCAGCCAGTAGTGCAACTCTTTGTAGAGCAATAGGCGATAAGGTGAATGCTGCCATCTTGCGGTAAAAAGGTGTTACTACTCGTCTTCATCGCGCCTGCCAGCATTGTCCCACTGAAGAGAACCAAATGCATGATTTATAAGCCTTTATTGTATGGTTTACTATCCAAATAATAATAATAAACTAACTTGCACAAAGCATTCAAATGTAGCTAAAATATTTATCTGTAACTTTTAAATATTATGGATTATGGATAATAGCCTATTAAATATTATTTCTTAACAAATTCAAAGATTTATTAAGAAACCATGTAGGCTAGAGCTACACGAACGGAATGAAAATGTTTTATTGGGGTATTAATTAGAATGGATGCACATTTTATATAGTGGACACTGTTCCGTGTTTAAATAATTGAAATGTAAATTCACAATTGTTAAGGCAGAGAAGAATGCCTTCACTATTGCTACCCTCTAGTGGCTGAATTGCAGAGGTATTTTTCCCTGAGCCTTTTAAGGCAATTTTTTTGTACCAAGTTCAACGGTACGCCTCATGATTTAATTTAAATCGTTTTGGCATCTCTTTGTTTCCTCTTCCATCATAGATTACCGCAGCGCCTAAGAAAGGACTTTTAAATAAAGAGAGACAAAGTATTTTTTTTTGCAAGGAGATCTGACAGATGGATAGCTCACAGAAATTATTTTGTAGTATATCTTGCAAAGCAATTTCCTACTCTTAGCCCGAGTAAGTTAATTTATTAGTGGCAGGGCGACTGCTGGTTGCAGATTGAATGCAGACGCCTCAACTTCCAACAATATCCAGAGCATGTCAGCTGCAGCAAGATTTATTTAATGCGCTGATGTACATGCTGCCATCTTGTGACTGACACACACACTGCACACTCACACACACACCCTTACACACTGCACACCTACACACTGACACACACACTGCACACCTACACACTAACAGGCGCGCACACACAGACACACACACACACACACACACACACACACACACACACACACA
>JAOSLM010000034.1:22681505-22691984 GCA_025629765.1 Eleginus gracilis | reverse complement strand
ACCCTAGGCAGAGGGCTAGCCCCTCTCCTCACCCAGTCCAACGCGGAGCTCTGGGTGTAAATCCATCTCTGCTGGAGCCCGCTGTGTGATGCCCTGCCTACGGTATCCCTACACAGGGTTTTATGTCCATGCCCAACACTATTTCCCCATTATGGGCTCATTAATAGAGAGAGGAGCGTGTAGCGCGGGTTAAGAAGGCTGAAAAAGATGGCTGGCAGAGTGCAGAGCTGCTGAATGGGCGGAATCTGACACCAGCAGCCCCTCCGCCGCCACCGCACCCCCTCTTGCTAAAACACCCGGGCTGACATGACAGGACATTGGCATTAGTTGCCATAAATCGTTACCTTTACACTAATTCACTGGCTAACATTTAGTTGGGGGGGAGGGGGTGTAGGAGGAGGTGGGGAAGAATTGATTAACCATGTCTCGATGTGTGGCCACATAATCAGCTTTTACCTTGCTCGTTGTTAATTTAACAGAATCACCAAGGGAAACACAAACCATTTTAATGAGCGTTCAGGAATGAAATGCCCTAAACAGCTTGCACTGCCTGCCTGGGCTTACAGAGCGGACCAATGAGGCAGATCTGAGCGATGGCCTCGGCTCCATTCAGGACCTTGCAACATCTGGTGACCCTGTGTGATCATTACTTACACTCACACACTCCTTGTTTAAGACAAGCTGTATGCATGTCGTCACAGGCCAAACAGCTAGCTCACATCCGAGACAGTAAAGGAGAGCTGCGAGCAGTGGGGGTACAGAGAGGGGCCGGGGTGGAAGGGCGGTCAATGTCGTTTGTGCAACGCAAAGATGGAGTTACTGGTAAAAACTTCATTAAGGTGTGCCTATAAATGCCCCTGCTGCAATTTGGAGTAATTAAGCCAGGCACTAACACTATAAGCCTTTTTCTCATTTATTAACATGTTCCATAAGGTGCATGTTGACATAACTATGGAATATTTTAAAATATCTAAATTACCTCTATATGCACCTGCAATGCATTTAAATGTATGTTGATGCATTACAGGAATATTTAATAAGGCATAGCATGCCTGTAAGCAATTGAATTGAATTTACACATCAACAGAATAGCATTGATGACACAAAAACACTGTATAAAATATGTCATATTTTTCACACAAGCCTATGTAAAGTAGGCACTCAAACAAGAACCTTCACCACCCAGCCGTATAGGTACTCTTCTGTCACCTTTTATCCATTGAAAGTATGGGGAAGAGATGGCTTCATGTATGTCTGGGCTCCTTACTGTTACAAGGAAAGAGTCTTGAGTCGGACCACAGTGATGAGAGACTGCTGTTATAAGGAGGCCAAACGAGGAACAAGCTGTTCAGAAACGTGAATGTGATGAATAGTATCTAAATTACCCTGGTTCTAACATCTTTTACATATGTCAAAGAGTGCATGCAACCTCTTGTTAGTCTTTTTGGCCTCAACTGTAGATGTCTCATCAAAGGCTTTGAGTGGGCCTGCTTTCTCTGCCCAAAGCCAATAGTTTGCACATGTTATCACAAAAAGACAGTAAAGCCACAACGTTCGAAATTTTGAAATCCACATCATCAACAACAACATCCACATCAACAACAACAGCCACAGCAACAGCCACATAAAACCATGGCTATTATCCATTAAAGATAACCCCATCCACAACCAAAACAATCCCTTTCACCACCAATAGCAACGATTACATGTCTTTCATCATCACTGTGCAGCCATCTTTCCCACCATGCCTCCTTCCCCTAGTTTCACCTCGTTTTGTTGTGGCTTTTTCGTACCAAGTGCCCTGGTGTCTGCAGGGCTGCCTAGCGAGCCTGAGGGCCAGCTGGAATGAGTTCTTGCTCAGAGCCGCTCATCTGGTCACCAGGACTGCTTTCATAAACAGGAGAATCCACGTCCTACATAATTTCAGAGCTGTCTGACATGATCCAAACACATATGTCACAGGAGACAGCGGCCACGTCAATAGAGCACAGGATGAACCGGTAGAGACACAGGAGGGAGAGAGAGCGAGGGAGAGATGGAGAGATAACCCAGGGCGAACGGGAGCCTTGGGCGCCTAAAGTCTGTCCCTTCTTACCCCTTCTATTCAAATGTACTCCCAAAAAAAACACAACCGGTTGGAGCTGCAGTCACACAACACAGGAAATCCTAATAAGCCTCGGTTGGCACGAAATACATTGCAATAGGTGAGCTTACACAGCATCTTGATATCACATCGTTATTACCGGGACATGTCTCGGCCTAACTCAAACGATTGCATTCTAAAACACTAGCGGCTGTGTGATACATTGCAGAGCATTACGCAATTTAGATTGTATCTAACTAGACGGTCAGGGATTTAAGTGTAGCCCACTTTCTGTATCTATTTACTCACAACACTTTGTTTAGGCACAGCATGGACACACTAAACTAAACATGGTAACTCCCTGCTACTGCTGATGACAGCCATAAGTCTATACTATATACTATAGTCTACAAGTCAACTAATATCACTATATATATACAATAGTGTCTTCATATCACTATATACCAACTGTATACTGTCTTCATATCGCTATATATCAACTATATACTGTCTGCATATCACTATATATCAACTATATAATGTCTACATATCACTATATATCAACTATGTACTGTTTTCAAATCACTATATATCAACTATACTGTCTTCATATCACTATGTATCAACTATATACTGTCTACATATCACTTTATATCAACTCTATATTGTCTACATATCACTATATCAAATATGTACTGTCTTCATATCACTATATACTGTCTTCATATCACTATGCCTCAACTACATAGTGTCTATACATCACTACAACTATATAATGTCTACATATCACATGTATCAACTATAAACTGTATCATCGTCAACAACAACTCTAACTTAAAGAATAAAGTTCTAGTTTTAATTAAAGTCGATTTTTACTAATGATCTGGGCTTTTTAACAACAGTGTGCTATGCAAAAGGCCAAAGGGCGTTTATATGAAACCGTCGACCTTTAATATTGATATTTATTGATATTGACATATTTATTTATTTCCCAGAACATGGCGCAGTTCATTTACAAACAAGACACAGAAAACAACCAATGACTCCAACAGTGAGCTTTAACTCCAACACATCTCTCGGACCATAAACGACAACTGATAAGAGTAAAGATGTGTGCGTTGTGAATCAGAAACGTGGAAGAAAACACAATAAAAGGAGACGAGGGGAGGCGCGGCGGGCGGGAATACGGGAGCCGCCCGGGCCACACAGTACGACCCGACGCACCGCATCGGGAACATTAACCACTAATGCCATGAGAATAGAGCAGAGCCGACGGAGAAAAACGCTATCAGTACCTTTCTCCTCTTCTCTCCCTCACTGTCACCCGATCTCTTCATGTTCCCGGACTCGTGTTGACGGCGCCTCGCCTGTGTTAAAGCCTACGGTGGAGTTGTAGTTCAAAATAAGAGTCCTGATGGGTTTTAAATTGACATAAAAAGGCAGAAAATACGTGTTTTTTTTTAGATAATGGTGTGATGTATGTGTATAATAACAAATGTTGTGTTTAATGTGTATTCCTTCGAAAAACGTTTAAGAAATTACATATAAGGGGATACACGGGGAATACAACTCCCAAAATGCTATTCGCAAAGGAAACGGAAATTGTCTTAACGTTGTCTAGTCCGGCCCCCACGCTCCAGCAAATCACAGTCCAGCCTCGTGCTGCGCGGATGGACAGGAGGTAAACAAAGGTATGAAAGATTTATTTATGTTAATATCTTGCATTCCAGTGTTTCAGGACACATCTATGTAAAACAATGTTTCTATAAATGTATACAGATAATAAAAATTAAAAATATTATTATATAAATACAATTAGAATAAATAATAGTGATCATAATCAAAATCACAATCATAATCACAATAATAGTCACGTACATAAAAAAAGTCATAATATTATAGCAATAATAATAAAATAATAATAATAGTTGTTCGATCCTGTTATATTCTTATTTTTATTAGTATTAACATTGTTATAATTAATGATATACTTATACCACTCCTGTGATAATAACCATACCATAATACCATAATAACTAATAAGATGATATTTCTACGAGTAGTGCTACAACCAAAACCACAGCAATATGTGTATAGCAGAAGTTTAACATTGCCTTTAAAGCTGAAGTTGAACATGGATGTTCCATATGTGGCCCCCCAACCCCGTCTATAAATCAAAGCCAGTGACACTTTCATCTCAGACTATGTGTAAGAATAGTAGTCTTTGAACATGCTCCAATGTAAATCCTGCCAGCCTCCTTTCAACTCCTCCATGGCTTTCAGATCCAGGTGCATTTCTGTCAGTGTGCGATTCAACCAGGGGGAAGCCATTTCAACTTCGACCGGCAATTGGGGAAGTTCAATTTGAGCTACATGTTTAAGTGTACGCCTCACATAACAGTTAAAGTACCCCTCAGCTGTTCCCTTGAGTTTGTCCACCGCTATAAGACCATGTTATGAACCGTGTTGAATCATGCTTAGTCTGTTTCCCTTATCGGAGCATGTGTGTGGAACATGGGCTCCACCACTGACGGATCAATGTAGGGGATGGAGAAGTTATTTTGGGGGTCTGAGGCACCTGCTACACATTACCGTTACAGACTTTGATCATTGTCTTCATTAGTTTTCTTTGTAATCTCTCTTTTCTTTTATGATAGAGTTGACCCAGAGAGTTGCGCACTGTGATTTAAGGCACATGTTTCTTTCACCTGTCTTGTAAAAAACACTCCCTGGCCCTCGTACGTGACCGTGTCTCTGGAATCTCTTTCCTACATTTCCTTTCCTTCTCCCTGTTCTTTTCATCTGCACGGTATAACTGAACATAAACATATGGCGGCAATCACTATGTGGACTATAAATTATGATGAAAATAATGTAGATTATGTTAAGTATTTATTTTGAATCGAATGATGTCTGTATGTATTTTCGACGACATAGTAGTCCGTGCCATGAGTTAGTGTACACAAAAGGTTTGAGGAACCACCCATACATTCTCACACGATGTTCTGCACTGTAGATCCACCACTGGTTCTATAGGTTGGCCCTAACCTGGAAAGGAGGCAAGCATTGGAATTTGCAAAGCCAAGAACTTTACGATAGAAAACTGTACAGAATAAATGACAACAAAAATACCACGCAAAGAAGAAACAATCTATCACTTGTATCTTCTCAAGGAGTATAATAGCAATTAAAGGAATAATACAAGGTTCCAATAGCCAAATGTATATACAGTAGGCTTATGAGTAACATGGAATAATTTCATATGTTTGTGTTATATTTTGCATCTTTAAATTGTAATATTGGGCGCTCAGCTTCAATGTGTAACATTTTTAGGTTCCTTTAAATTAGATAAGCATTTCCCATGGTTTCAAAAGGGCCATTCAACCACTAACAAGTAATAGGGACTATAAAATGGTTTAAATCCTTGTGGTTAACGTCGTTGTGGTTGCAATACTGAATATATACTCACATTCAAATAATACATGAATACATGTAGTTGGGTTTTTATTCAGAATATGTCCTCATTTACTACTCAGTATCCATCGGCAGGTCAATCCATCATCATACTTACTTTACATTTGAAGTTATCTTTCACATTTATCAGCCAAACCTTAGTGTCCGTTTTTTCCTATGATCGTTTTTTGCTGCCGGACTTGGCTTTGGAGCACTATAAATAATCACCACATTCAAGTCCTTCACCGAGATACGAGCCAATTACGTTCTCTGACAACGCCTGACATTCATCCAACAGCCAATCAGACTCGCCAGCAGCTACCTCTCCTCTTCTGTCTGACCTGTGGAGTTCATAGCTGAGCAAGGTTACCTCTGTACACTTTCATCTATGTTGTAATGCCAGAAGGAAGGAGAAGAAGAAAAGGAAGAAGAAAGACGGTAAAAAAAAAAGAAAAAAGGTTCTCTTCAGCAGCATATCAGTCTTTTCTTTTGTTTTCGGGCCAACGTGCTGCCGCTCAGACTGAAAGTATGTTTTCTGTTATTATGCATTGCATCAGCGCCGGATGACCCTTTGACAATTCCCCCCTTTTTTCACGATATAATGAGCGTATAAAAAAGCATAGAGAGAAAAAGAGGTGAGGAGAGCAGAGTGCCAGAATGCCATAAAGAGCAGCGCAGAAAAGACGAAAGGACCGTTGTGTCTATATTAAAACCAGAACCCTGAGCCTGTAATCACACTATCTCCCCCACGTCTCCTGTGGACCACGTGACTCGAACCCTGATGAAATGTAGAAAGACTTTCCTTTGTGAATAATGACATGTACCCATGCTGGCTCACCTACATTTTTTATATCACCTACACTTATTAATTACCATGATGCTTTTAATGAGAAGTGTGGAACAACACCACTGGATAAGCCCAGCCGAAGATAGCCAGGACTAGCACATGATGAATAGTTTTTATTTTTTTGTTCTGCAATTTTGGCCAGGGTAAGAAAGAGTTCTTTTTTTGACTTTTATTTATTCTGAATGAGCATATGGAGCAAGTATGTGACTTCCCCTTGCTCACTAACCTTCAATGCTAAGCCGTAGGAAACTGTTATTTGTCAGTGCTATAAAGCAGATTGCTGCCCAGTGGTTTCTATTAACATCAAAGGGCTCTTCACAGGCAGTAATAGTTATATCAAAACCTGAAATCTATTATTTGGGTTGTGTGCTTCAGTCCTCAGAACGATTATGTCCCCCTTTACAAAAGGGGTTTTCTTTCTCTTTTAGCTTTTTTTTTCCTGCTGACTTTTCAGATTCCGTCCCAATCGCTGGCTGCACTACATGTCTTTGAAGCATCCCAAATTACCCCTGTACATTCTCTTTGTAGCACTGAAGACTTTGGCTCACCCTCAGTGGCCTATTAGTTACCTCACGGCTGTATTGGAGACATGCAGAGACAATTTAATGAAGCAGTGGTGGCTGTGGTTTCTCCGCCGCCAGGTAAATTAACGGTTACCATCCCCAGGGGAGACTTCCAGGGGTCCTCTGAAATGGTGGCGTCTTCTGAGTGAGAGCTTATTCAATATAATTTATATGTATTACATTTAACAAAAAATGTCTATCTGCAGGTGAAGATGAATGGAAAGAAGTTCCTGGGATTTGAACACCGGCGGTGCAGTATGAGTTGCTTTGGCTCAAGCCCACCACTTAAACCTGTTTCCAAAATGTGAGCCTTCTACTGTGCTACTGTCCTATCCCCCGGCAGCATATAGACCAGGGCTTTTAGATTCAACCGAAATATGGACATCCACTGAATCAGAGATAATCGACACAGACTTCAATTTTCTTCTCAACTCAAGAGAGACAAAAAAGGAAATGACCAAGTCTGACTACAGCCTGTTGTATTTATTATTGTATGAATATTGATGAGGAAAAAGCGTTCCTTTAGGTCCGAACTGTAATAATGTCAACTGCCGTCTTCAATTCCCGAGGGCGAGCGAGAATGAGTGAGAGAGAGAGCTTAAAGCTGCACGGGAAGATCTGCAGGGACGGGAGATTTTCTTTCTGAATGCTTCGCTGGCCCTCAGCTGGAATGGCGTTAAACCCCTCACAGCTCTGTGGACGAGGCTTAAAGTGCACACAGGGCCCCTGTAAAGTGATTCACAAAGTGCATACAGCATTCAATACATGTTGATTAAGCCTCAATAAATGATCGGGCAGAGCTGCGAGAAAGAGCCCTTTGGTCTGCGAACAGAGCGAGAGCGTGTGGCCGGCCCTCTAAGATGTGGTACACCTCGCCAGGCCCCCGGGATCGCTTCCAGACACAGACGGCGGAAGCCCCTCCTGCCATCGCTCTGATTTGAATACCATGATCGCTGAGTAGTTTTTATAGGAAACCCATTAAAAAAAGGAGGTTTTGACACACACAAAGGCCGCCCTGTTTAAGTCTCACGCACAATGTCCGGCTAAAGACGTGGTAAAACTCTGCATACACACACTCTGACATCCTCTGTGTGTCCTTGCCTTCCTGCTCCCATCACGAGGGGGAATCTTTTGGATTGTACTCCATGGAGACGGAGATGACCCCCTTTTTTCCGAGAAGGACTCTATCATTCAGCCCCACAGTGCTGATTAATCCCACATTTCCTGCGTGATCGAAATCACTGAGGCAGACTGGACTTAACTTTCAACAAAGAACTCAGTGCAAAATATGCTAATTTGACAAAATACTGTCAGTTCTTAAAGGAAAGGGGAAGGGGGGAGGGGAACCAGCTGAGCTGCTGGACATCAGAGCCCGACGCGACCCTCTGCGTCACCTGGTCTTGACAGCTTTTACAAAGTGCCAAGTCGTCTCATTAGCGCTGCTGTTAGGCCTAACTCTGAGCAGTCCCACACATCAAAGGGATTCTGAGCAAACGATAGCAAACAATGGCATTAATAAGATATGTAAGAGTTCAATAAATATTGGGAGGGATCTCTTTGAAGGGGACTGTTTCAGATTAGAGACTTTTATTAGGGCATTTTCTGGTCTTTTTTAGTGCATGTTTTCCCCATGAGTCACAGTTCCCAACGGTTGTTGTAGTTTCGGTTAAACAGACCCTTGGACCGAAGGAGTTGATGCACTGAACAGAAGATGTGGAATTGATGTGATCCATATTCTCCATTGTGTAAAAATGTGTCGAGGTAGTTCAAAATATTGTTGGTCTGAACCTTTGTTACATGGATTGTCCCGCAGAACTCCTGTGTGTAACACGATTCAGGATTATCTTATTTTAAGCATGAAGGATTAGCTTGTGTTATCTTAATAACTGAATTATGTTTTCCTTTCTATTATTTCCCCATTAAATGACGACTATGAAATCTTAAAATTGTCAGAGACGGCCACCTGAAAACATTTTTTTGCATCATTGTGGTTTGTATTTTTATATTGATTTTAGGACATTGTAGTCTTGAGTCAGAGTTGAGTCACTTAGTTCATATTAGCCAAAACAAATGTGGTTTATTTTCTTTGCGACTAATTAGGTCAATGAAAAACATTTGAGCTTGAATTTGGATTCAAGTCTCCAGTTGTACAATTTTTTTAAATAAATGAGTTGATGACTTTGTACATTGATGATGGAAAGTACACTTATTCAGTGAACCTTCACCACCTCTTTGGCTTCAACTGCTTGTTAAAAAGGCTTGATTGTGTGCAGTTCCATGATACACTCTGACACTTGGTAACCAAAATATCCTGTATGGATTATTGTTTAAACAAAAGCAGAGGTTTAAAATGTGAAAATATGTAGGCCTATTACTTCAATAGAAACAGAATGTTGTTGATTAAATCTTGATTAAACAACTTCAAGCCCTGTGTTGTGGTAAAGTGTTGAGTGAGGATGAGAAGGATGAAGAAAGATAGAGTGTAGGCTTAATTTTCAAAATTGGAAAATCTTTTAAACACAACCTCACACATGTCTGCATGTCTGTTTGGTTTTGGACGAATGCTAGCAAGCAGCTTCTGGTTTCCCGGATCCCATTATAGGATTTCATCCCAAATGGGCCTTGTTTTCATTAGCTGAAAGTACTTTTCTCAATAAATACTGAGGTAGATGGATGAGGCTCTCATGAATAACCCCATTGTATGATATATCAACCCAGTCTCACAACCAAATGTAGTAGGCCTATTACTATGTTTGTGAACAGCTACATTTTGGTGTAGCTGAATCATGGTGCTTTAGTAGCAGTCGAGTGAAAGGACTTGAGGCAGAACTGATTTCACATGATACCCTTGCTCAAACATGAAAGTATATCAAATTGTGTCTGTGTTTTAACTATGAAACCCCCCCCAAACAATTTTTTTTAATTGTGTATTTTGTTTTATTTTTGTTTTTGAAGACGACTCTCTCGATGTTACCAAGGGGACCAGAGGGCGCGCAAGCTGTGGTGAGTTCTAGTAATTAGCTCACCTGCCACAGCTCACGTGCTGCGTGGTTTTCTTAATTAGTTAATTGGTTGCGTCTTGTTTGGTTCAGTTCAGTTCACGAGAATGAGAATAGGGCATACAGGACTAAATAAAACTCTATCTTTAATTGGGAAAAGTGGTACGGATCGATGTGAATGTGGTAAAATAGAAAATGTGAAGCATGTGTTGATGGAGTGTGAGAGGTACTTGTGGGAGAGAATGAGGTTGGCTGGTAGGGTGCAGAAAGCAGGAAGAGTGTGGCGTCTGGGTGGCATACTGGGAACAGCAGGGGAGGGTGTAACACTTGCACAGAAAGCAGTGATCGAATATTTAAAGGACACAGGATTATTTAAAATAATTTAGTATCTATATAGCCTAACCCCCCCCCCCCGTCCCCCTTTTTATGTTATTTTTTATTTTATTTTTATTTTTTCCTCCTATACAATTATCTAGTTATCTGATTATTTAATTGTTTATTTATTATATATATATTATATTTTATATGACATAA
>JAOSLM010000034.1:22647091-22657858 GCA_025629765.1 Eleginus gracilis | reverse complement strand
TCTACATCTCCAGATGTGTGTGTGGGGTGTGTGATGAGGGGGGGGGGGGGGGATTGGTTCTACTTTAAACACAGTGGGAGACGGACCCAGCCTGTGAAGTCAGAGTCAGACCCAGCAGAACATTCTTGGTGTCTATCACACGCACACACACAGGCTTGCACGCACATATATTAACACACACACTTATGCACACATACACATGCACGCACACACATGCACACACACACAAACACACACAAACACTCGCATTTACACATACACTCCCACACACAGAACCCCACACACGTACACACAAACGCACACACCAGGATCAAACACTTCACCATGCATGTCATATGTGTTTCAGGGAATTTGTTGGCTGGCCCTCTTCACTTTGTGGCTGATAGTTTTACAGAGCCAGCCAGGGAGAGAGAGGCTGTCTGTGCAACATATGTGACGGGACACGAAGATATATGGCTGATCTGTTACCTGATTTCACCCCTGCTCCTTAGTCTCGTGGCTCACGCTCCATGCACGCAAACATCTACATTTGAACACGTACACACACACACACACACACGATATGCATAGATGTACAGGAACAAATTAACATACACACAAACACAAGCATATACACATACAGATAAGCATCAACACACAAACAAACACAGGTCTAAACAAAGATAGTACAAACCTATATACACACACATACACATACACACACACACACACACACACACACACACACAGACACACACACACACACACACTCATGTGTGTGACGCACCCCTTCCCTGCTCACCCTCTCTAGCCTTTGGTTCAGGGTTCAGGCCATGGGTTCACCCTCCAGCGCGCCGCCTCTACACCTCCAGGCCCCCACAGCACACACACTGGGCTGGGGCCGCTCCGCAGGCTCCAGGGCCTCCTCTGTAGGGCCCTCCTCCGCGGGGCCCCTCCAAGGGCCCCCTCCTCAGGGGAACCAGGTGTCACTTCCGAGGGCCCTTTCTTCTTCTTACCCCGCAGGATGGAGGCCGGCGGGGGGCTGAAGGAGTGGGTGGTGGAGGAGGTGGTGGAGGAGGAAGTGGGTGGTGGAGGTAGTGGTGGAGGAGGTAGTGGTGGAGGAGGTGGAGGTGGAGGATGTGGAGGTGGTGGGGGTGGAGGTGGTGGTGGTGGAGGTGGTGGTGGTGGGGGAGGAGGATGTGGAGGTGGAGGAGGTGGGGATGGTGGTGGTGGAGGAGGTGGAGGTGGAGGATGTGGAGGTGGAGGAGGTGGGGATGGTGGTGGTGGAGGCGGTGGAGGTCTAGTTACGGCTAGCCAGCAGGATGGAATACATTAAAAACGGCTAAAATCTGAGCGAGTTGCCCAGCTGCGGAGCATGAGAGCGCCGCGAGACGCAGGAAACCGGAGGGGATATCAAACGCACGCCGGCGGATTTATTAGCCCGTGTTTCCTGTGTCCAAAAAGAAAAAAAGGAGAAAAAAGCCACCACAGATTCAGTTTACACCGAAATAGCCTTGTTGCGAACATTAAAGAGATGTTTGTGGCGGTGCGATGGTGTTCTCTGAGCCGGGGTAACCTACAAGAATGGAAAATGTACTCTGCGCTTGGAAAGATGGCGCCGGTCCACTTTTGTCACCCTCATGGATTTTCCTCTTTCTTCGCTCATTCGTTCGCCCGCTCGAGTTGTTTTATAAACAGTTTTATTGGGTCCTCTTGTGCCAGCCACTCCGCTGTTTGTAATAATGCAAACTGACACAAGCTGTTGTTTGGCCTCTGAGAAAATGTCTCTGACACTTGTTTGCCACCACATGCACACACGCACAAACACACAAACACGAACGCTCACACACCCCAGTCGGTTGGCGTCTTACAGCCCTACAGCTGGATGCCTTTGTGCTCTGGCTTCGACTCCCATGACTCCATCATCGTGGCTGATAAACACCCTGCTTCACCCAAGTGTGTGTGTGCATGTGTGTGTTTGAACGTGTGTGTGTATGTGTATGTATGTATCTGTGTGTGTGCGAGTCTGTGTGTGTGTGTGTGTGTGTATAGGTGTGCATGCATGCGTGTGTGTGTGTGTGCGAGTGTGTGTGAGTGTGTGTATGCGCTGACCCCCACTAGCACGTTGAGGTAGACAGACCACCGGACCCACTGCCTCTCCCCTCCGCTGTTCCCAGGTGGTGGTGCTGACCCCGGCAAACCTCTCCGTACCATCCACCGTGGAGGTGCAGAGCATCACTCCGCCCCCTCTGTACTCTTGTCAGCGGCTCAGCGGTGCCTCCGCCGGCCCGGGCCCCGTTCCCCCGGCGATGGGGCCCTCGCGGACCTGCCTCTGATCCTCGGCGTGAGGCTGTACTGGAGCACAGGGCCCAGAGATTGAACAGCTGAGATGGTGATTAGCCCCCGCGTGTGGACAACAAGGACCAATGAGAAACAGGGCGGGCAGGAGGGTTCACGTTCTGTTCTACAAAGGCTTGCCATTGATTTCCCCCTTTGGTTTCAAAGTGTGGTCCCCCTCCTGCACTCTGCCCCCTGTCCCCCTACCCATTTCATACTTGATGCTCTCATCAATAAGAATACAGTATATCCATAATAACTTGCACATGTCCTCCTTTTGTTTTTGCGGTTTTCATTCAGCTATAAATTGAAGGTAGACATTTTCTTTCTTTTTTCTTTCTCCTCCTCCACTTTATGGGTGATGTGTAAGACAGGTTTAAATGGGTGTAATTTTGCTTTGAAGCGACTGTATGAGTCATTAAATGGTGCCTATTTGCCTGTACACTGTTGGCGGTTTCTGCAATGGCACGGGGGTTCTCTGTGTCGCCATGCCTCATGTCTTCAACTCACACAAAAAAAGAAAAGAAGAGAAAGGAAAAGAGGCAAGGGAATAAAACATCTGGCCCCCATGCCAGAGTCTGGGGGCTAGCATTAGCACGAACCAAACAGGCAGCCGACCGAGATCTCTGAGGCTGGGCTAGCACGCAGCGCATGACAAGAGAAATCCAAACTTTTCTTCAGTATGTTTCATCATTTGCATGTCATTCCATTCCTGCCCCACAGATTCCCCTAGTTTTCTTCCCCCGATGCGAGTGTTCTGTGTTCGGCAGGGAAATGGATCCTTATTGGATTATGAGGGAAGAGCTTTGCTGTGTAGAGAAGCCACTCTCAAATCCTCTGTGGTCAGGCAGAGAGGAGAATGGTTAATTCTTGCATTAGAGAGAGCAGGGATGATTTGGTGAGTGGCATGTTGTCACTGGTTCCCCCACTGACCCCAGAACCCTCTGTTTCCAATCGGTACCTCGTGTTCCCCGCTCCCCACTTGGTTCTTAATAAAACCAATTGGCTTTCACCAAACAATGGAAAAAGCCGACATCTTTGGTTAAATGTTGTCATCAAAATGGTTTATTTTGTAACTTGCCATCATAAAGTTAATAATAAAATGTATTTCTGCTAATGTTTGTGCAGAGACTTAACGTCAATCGGATGTGCTGCTTCTATAGAATAGGACATGTTACTAAGGCAGAAACGTTCAAATGTATTTCTACAGTAATAGCGAGTGCAAGTTTGTCCTTCAGAACAGTCTCTGAGGTTGGTTCATTAAGTCAATAGCAAAAGTACATCTGAAGCCCTGTTTCATTTGATGTAAAAGGACAAAGATGAATTTCCCAGCGGAAATAAATCTGTATTATAGCCATTAAGAGCCCCCCCCCCCCTCCCTTGTGTTTTCTTTTCTAAATCAATCCCAGCTAAAAAGGTTTACTCAGATGAAACAGGCCCGCAGAAGTCCCCAGGATCCCTTAAACACTGGTCGACCAATGAAGGTTGAACTGCAGAAATGTTTTTCGTGTTCCTTCTTTAAATTGTAAACATGTTATTCATACACTATAGTCATGTGATGTTTAAGAGATTTATATTTTTTCATATTGCGTGTGGGGCGATTTAAATGTAATTATTTTGTTTGTTTACTGCTGGGATCTGCGTTGCCACATGCAGATCCAATAAAAGTATTTACTTGTATTCCTCACTGGTTGGAACCAGGTCGTATTGGTGTG
Source organism: Eleginus gracilis (assembly GCA_025629765.1). Taxonomy (NCBI): domain Eukaryota; kingdom Metazoa; phylum Chordata; class Actinopteri; order Gadiformes; family Gadidae; genus Eleginus; species Eleginus gracilis. The sequence goes on along the minus strand of JAOSLM010000034.1, from coordinate 22,653,827 downwards.
AGTGGCCCCTGTGCAATCCAAGTCGTCACAATGAGCAGCACTCAACGGTCGCTACAAGGGTTTACTGGCCTTGGGTTTGGCTTCGTCACTTCGTATAATCTCGCCGTGCAACCCCAGCATTTAAAACACACCGATATAAAAAAACTGAAAAACTAAAGAATTCCCAGGGTACGAGCGACGCAACGGGGGTTGAGTTCGCTGTCTCGAAGAGTTTGAGAAACAACACTTGCACTAAAAAAGAAAATGAAGACACTAAAAAGGATTAGCGGCTGACCTTGGAAACACATGTTCCAGTCAGAGCAGCGAGGAGCGAACCAGGGGGTGGTTCACCACGTGGAGCAGCTGGGGAGGTGGTAGGCGCTGCAGGCCTCTTTGATCTGCCGTACTCAGGTGTGACAGGGCTCTGGCGGGGGCCCGCGCACGCCGGCACCCAGATGCTCGCCGTGAGAGCGTGAGAAAGGGCACCTGCCCGCGACCTCCAAGAACAACTGAACAAAGTACACAGAAACACTTTCCAAAGACATCTGAGGCGTGATATTGCTGTCCACGCTGGGGTCAGAGAGTCTGAGGTATAATCGCCTTCAAGCTGATCCAGGGGCAGCTGGCTGGAGTCTTTTGCGCAGCACAGACATCCTAGGGAAATTGAGTTACATATGCATTATATGTGGATGTATATAACTACGAGGTTGAATTAGTTTCTATACATCTACACCTACTACTCTTAGTCTTTTCATTTAGCAGAGCGTTCTTATCGGAAGGGACATTCTGGGAGAACGTGTCTGGGCATTGGGGATTTTATCAAGAAGCTTTCAGCTCGTAGGCCATAGGCGGTATAAATGCAGTCCATTTACTTCCTAGGTCAAAATGTGTTGTTGTATTTCAGTTGTTTAACACATCCGGACACTTCTTTTCCATAACCTTCTCCACTGTACTGTACTGTTATCAACCCCCACAACATTAAGGTGACGATTCACACAATAACAACGCCATCATTAATTACAACTCGTTAACCAGTATTGCAGTCAGACTATTCAGATGCTGATGCAAAGCTAAGCCCCATATGAGCCTAATAGACTGTGGCCTGCAACATGATCGCTCCTTCAACTCAGCAGATTCTCAGATCCTCCTGTAACCCCTGTCGAGGTCTCTCCATAAATCAGTCCAAGCTGAGATTTATTAAAGTGAGTTTTCAGAACGCAGAGGTCGTGAGCAGTTTAATTCGCTTCTTGGCTGTAAATCTGACCGAGTTCTATAATTGTTGTTTAATGTGCCTTTACAGTTGCAGTTATGATACCACAAAGATGCTAGCTTTCACAAATGCATTCATAACGGGAAACCAAATATCATGTTAATATGCTGTCTGCTGGCCACACCTAGTTTTATTAAAACTGTACATTGTATGTTGTCACATAAACCTTGTCTACAGAAAGGAAATTAGCCTGCGACGCAGATATTTAATGAGTTGCCTATTTGGAAGGAATCTGAGTGAGCCCTTATTGCCATTTTGTCATGATCCAGCGGTCTCAGTTTCAGTCCTGCGTCCTATTATTTCTTATGGGCTAATTAAGACATTAGCCTTTATAGAAATTCCTCCCTACTCTCTCTCTCTCTGTAGTCAAACTGTGGTCGTTTGACTTGTTCCAAATCCCTGGTGCCAGGAACAGACCCTTGCGCTATCGTCGTGACTTCAAGAGGACAGGCCAGCCTTGGCCACCTCTCTCTTGTGACCCTCCTGAACCCCATACGATGGTGGTGGCCCACCCAGAAGACCCTCCGTAAGACGTCAAGCTCTGAATAAACGACAAGCAGCTAGGCTCTGCTGGGCTGTTGTTCTTGTGCGGCTTCCAGCTCAGCCCGACTGGAGCTGGTTACGTCTGGTCGTTTCGCAGAGAGACTTTGCTAAAGGTCAATGTCTGTGTACTTTTCATTAGCGTTCCAGAGCGGCTCCTTGGCTCGGGTAATGAGAACCATCGCCAGATCGGCAGATCTGGAGAAACATTTTTGGGTCGTCAGCGAATGTTGCAGCTTGATGGCGTATCAATGTAATTTATCAGTGTGTTTATGTTGCCGGTTTAGTACGACATTTTTATGCCTCGCTGGAGCAGGGATGCTGTGTCAGTCCATAATGACAATGTCACTCCTAATAGCAGACAGATTTGTTATTTGTGCTGTCTTCTCAGAACGCGGCCCCGCACAGCTTGTGAACTGTGACATTGTGTACCAAACACATATTGCTTTCTTTTACTTTTCTTTGAAATACTGTTCCAGAGAAACTTTTTGTTTCTTTGTTTCACCAATTTCAGCGGGTTGACGTGAAACACAACTCAGGCCATCAAGAAGGCTCAAGAATATCTTAACTACATGTTTGTTTTGAAGACTGAGGTGTTTTTTTAGTAGAACATTCACAAAGCCAAAGTGAAAACTACACCACATTGTGAAGTGCCACAAGGAACGTATTGTGGGCAGACCATCTCAGAAGTGTGTGTGAAAGTGTGTGTTTGTGAGAGAAATAGTGTGTGCGTGCATACATATGTGTGTGTGCACAATCTCTTGGCATGCAAAACACATGCTGGTGCATGCAGTTGATCTAGTTTCTAATACGGTAGACAGATGAATTTCTTTGACATCATGTCTGTGAAGGGAGGAGATAAAAGTACAAGAGCTCTTCGATGTCTTCAATGTGTTTCTTTTAAGTTCAGCCGCGGCTGAACTAAGGACACCAGGCCAGTGTTCTCTTGGATGAGGTCCCAAACTCCTGCTCACCTGTCACATCTTGTCTCGCATGATGTGTAATATATTGTATAAATATATTATTCTGTGGCAGTAGGAGAGCCAGGTATGGCAGAGCACATTCATAATTACATGTAAACAATTTAAGCAATTGTGGAGGAAGGCATGCCAGGTTGACCAATGACGCGAGCCAACCAATGCTGGCTTTTTCCGAAGAAAAGTTTAATATTAATGGATATTGACGAAGATTGGGAGGATACCATGGATAAGGGAGCTCATTTAAATTTACTCATCTAGCAGCAGAGGATTTACACTGCCAACCGCTGCATGAGCGGAACATTCCAGATTGCTTGTGTCATTGCTGGTGAGGTGGACTTCTCATGGCTCATTACTGCTTTATCAGAACCAGACCAGGGCAGCAATTATCACTTTCATCTGCGTCCTAAGAACGGACACAAACAATAAAAGTTCTCTGTCCGGTTAGGAAGGGAAAACACAAACGCACAGAAGAGATATAAGGGGAGACAGCACAATTCTAAATCCTTCCCAGAACATTATTTCTACTTTTACTTACTCTTAGCGGAGCTCCGCTTTTGCCGTGATTAATGGGTAGGCTATTTTTCAGGCGGTGAATCGCTTCCAGTGTGAATGTGTGCTCAATCTCACAATGCCTCTCTGAGATGACAAAAATATGAAGGAAAACAGGAACAAGTAAGCGATTCCTTTTGTTTTCAATTTGTGAACCACAACATTAGTATAGTGTTCGGTAATCACCATGTCAGACAGAAAGCCATCCAGACTGTTGGTCTATGTTCCTGGACTAGATTCACATGTGGAAAGATCAGTCCACTGAGCGAGGAGAATAGGGGCCATGACCTCGCCTGAATGACTCGCACAGAAACAATGTTGTGCATATTTACACCCCTTATTTTTTCTGTTGATGACTTAATCAATCTGTGAATATTGGCGTTTGCTAACGAGATTATTATTAATCTCCCTGATGCAGTTTCTCAGCTATCCAAGTGGGGAGCTGGTTTTCCATGTAGACAGCCTGTTCTTCATCTTAGTAATGTGTATTTTAGGACCCTAGTTTGTTTTGAAGTCTCCCCACCAACGACCATCACGGTAATATGCCACCAAACTTTGGAATGGAAAGCTCAAGCCTAAAATATTACATTGATACATTGTATACCTTTATTTTACAATAACATAAAGGAGGAATGATTTTGCACAGCAACACACCGTAAAATATAATGCCATGTGTTGATGCTAAAAAGCCTTTTTGTGTTGAGTAGACCTACCATATGCACTGTACAAAATGCCTTCATGTTCTCAATTTGACACATCACACATCAAAAACCTCACAAGATGGCACCTTTGGTATCAGAAATTTTACCAGATACTCTCAAATATCAGAATCAATCAATTGGATTGGATGTGTTCTTTATTCCTCCACGATCCATACCCAAATACATAAAGAAAGAATTGTTTCAACGTGTTCCGTTGTTCATATATATATATAGCTGCTGTAAGAGCATGTGCAAGCAAAGTAAAGCATGCCACCTCCCATGTTTCCCTCCCACTCGGCCCCTCGTAGATCCATAACATAACAATCAGCTAGCTGTTAAACGGCTGCAGTGAGCTTTGCTAGCTAGCTAGCCTTCATGTCCAACCGTAACTCAGCAGACAGTGTGAACATGGCGGTGTACTGCAACATTGGATAGGGAGAGAGCCATAAAGAAGGCAGAGGAGAGAGCAGGTAGTCAGCCGGCCTCTCCACCACCCATCAATACTCATTGACATTACACTGTGTACTTGGGGAAACAGTGTTCCATCTGAACTGATGGATGTGTGCACTTGTATACCTCACTGCCATATATTCCCCGGCCCCTGACAGCTAGGATGCTATATTATCTGATAGAGTAGTCCTATAACCTCATTGATGGAATCTGTTATGGCTTTTAGTCGCTGCCACAGTCAGGTCTGACTGTTTAATCAGGAGAGGGATCCCGGTCGGAGCGAGTCGGGGAGAATCGATGCTTGCTCAGCTAGCGTGCTTCTGGGAGAAAGTGTCTGGAGGACCAATGAAAACGCAGAAACCCAACGTCAATGACCTCATTGTTTGGCGCTGGCTGTGACTTTACAGGCGATCAGCACTGCCATTATTTACGGGCGTTCTTTAATTTATAAATATTTAGGAACAAATAGGAGCTTTTCATTCACGTACTTAGTTATCAGAATCAAATTAGTTGTTGACATTTGTCTAGTGCAGTTGTACCCTGGACAGGACTGGCTCATCAATTTAACCACAGTAGTTGTAAATAATAAGGAATTATCATTTTGGTTCAACTCACAAAAGAAGGATTTTAATATTACATGTCGTCCCTGGATCTAAGCCTCACAGCAGTTTTGCTCTGTGACCTGAAGATGTTTTATACGCTCACCTGGACCTCCCGTATTCAAAACCACATTGACAACACAGTGACACCTTTCAGAAGATGCATGTATGATTCTAGATAAACCATACACATGACCGGAGCAGTGTTAGCTAGAATGAAGCCCTTGATATGAGGAGAGCTGTCTCTGGGCTTTGAGCTCTGTTTTCTAAAGCAGAATAACAAGCATGCAGCCATCAAGTGTGGCCCGCTGGATTATCGTTGTGTCAAGATGCTCCAGCGCGTCTAAAGTCCTCCACAGGCCCACAATTTGCATAACAGGGATTTTTTCAAAGAGTTACACCCAGAGCTGTGATAATACATTACTCTAGTGCTGGTGCAAAGTGATGAATCTTAACAAAAGGCCTTTCCCTTGCATCCCAGGAGGTGCCTTCATCTGAATGCAGAGGTTAGCCGTGAGGGCACGCAGCAATAAAGACGGCAACTTTCTCCTTCCAGGCAGATATTTATAGAACTCACCTTGCATTTTGATTGAGTTTATAAATGCGATTGTATATCTTTGTTCGACTTCAAGGAGGAAATGTGAAGCAGTTCTATGCATGACTCGCGCATTTATTGATACTGATGGGTCTTACGTATTGTAAATGTATAACACGCATTATCAAAGGTACGCTTGTTACCACAAAGTAAATTTGTGATATCTCTGTCATGTGCAATTTGTCATTGATATTCTTCAATTTAGCTTGAATCTCACATAACCAAACCCGTTGATTAAACGAGCTGAAGTCTGAGGGAGAGGTAAGGAATGAACAACTCTGAATAATGTTATTTTCTGTGTGTTTATGTCTGTCTGTCACTGAAATGAGTTCACAGTAAGGTTAGCAACACCTCCCTCCCTTCACTTATAGCACCTCGAGGAGCGGTCGATACTCATCCACTCTTCTACATTCTTCCTGTTTCCTGTTTATCCTCCAATCAGAGGCACCACTTCCTCCGCTACCTCGGCTTCTGTTCCAAGTAAGAGAAAACGTCCATTGGAGTTCGACGTAGCGCCATATCCTCCCCATATCAAACTTAACATGGCGATTGAGAATGACAATGTAGAGTAAGCAAAGCGAGGTTAGAGCAATAAGCCGTAGCCGGCTAAAGCTAACAGCGCTTTGGACCCGGCGCGACTCCGACGGTTGATTAGTTGCATTCCTCCTGGGTTTGGTGCGCTCTCCAGCAGCCTGCCAGCCAATCATCTGGAACAATAAACGGACACGGTTCGAGGCGTGACAGCATGGAGGAGCTGAGCGAGCGAGAGCGAGAGAGAGAGAGAGAGCACCTAGCCATGGCTACTCTTCAGACTAATTAAGCATACAGACGTGGAGAGGCGCCGCAACCCAAGACAATTCCAATCTGAGCAGTCGTAATTGAAGTGACAAGTTAATTACAGGACGATATTATCATGCTTTCCTTGTAACACCACTTCCCTGCCGCCAACCCCACCTCCACACCTCCCCACCACTCAACCCCATTGATTTCTTCTTTAGGTCTGTTCCCCAGTCCCCATCTCTCTCTCTCTCTCTCTCTCTCTCTCTCTCTCTCTCTCTCTCTCTCTCTCTCTC